>VMBQ01001893.1:0-64179 GCA_007657795.1 Dreissena rostriformis | reverse complement strand
GGATTCACTTCAAATTGATACTGAACTTCTCTTATGACATTAGGGTCAATCTCAACTATGCATGGCCCCATTACCAACCCTGGGGCGCCCCGCCCACATAGACCACACCCACCCAAAATTGCCTTTACTATAATTTCTTCATTTCTACACCGATTCACTTCAAATTGATACTGAACTTCTCTTATGACAATACGGTCAATCTCAACTATGCATGGCTTCATTACCAACCCTGGGGCGCCCTGCCCACATAGGTCACACCCACCCAAAATTGCCTTTACTATAACTTCTTCATTTCTACACCAATTCACTTCTAATTGATACTGAACTTCTCTATGACAATACGGTCAATCTCGACTATGCATGGCCCCATTACCAACCCTGGGGCACATCTAGGTCAAACATTTGGTGTGGGGATACGCGTCGGCCTCTGCCGCGCCATTTCTAGTTTTATTTTATTTTTAATCACTACAACTGTACATAGACAAATCTTGCACTGCAATGCGCTAGTACGAGTATACGCCGAAAGGTGTCTGTACTGTATTTAGTCCAAATAATGAGTATACTGTATTGGATGAAGAAGAACTGTGTAGAATGCAGCCAAAATCTGAGCAAAAGTTTAGTAATAATTCTAACCGATTTCTCTGCATGATTTATTTATTTAACAAAATTGGATAGGAGGACAAGAGCTTCATACACTGTTAGATGTCATCACCAAGCTGAAACCGAAACTGGCGAAAGTACAAAACAATCAAAATATGAATGTGATTAGATGACACCACGAATTTTACGTTCAATAAAACGATATGAATTTTATATCGTGTACACCAATATTCATACTAACGAAGAGGTTTAGAATCGATGCAGGAAGAAATGATGAATTGATTTGAGCAAATATCAACGCTTTGCCTATCACAAAACTCATCCGGTTTTGGTTTAGTGTTTTTGTTGTTATTGTTTCCAGACGACACCATGCACTAAAAAGTTGAAAAGGTTACACACCAACAAACATATAACATTGAAACTTCAACATTGCCAAAACAAAAATAAACATTTGAGAATAAGCCGAGCAACAACTGTGTTGAGTGCTATTGGTTTAGTTTTGAAGACAACAACAACGCGAAGGTTAAACCCCGCGAAATCATTAGCCATGAACACGATCGCGCGACAAGTTCGTCATTTCCGTTAAAATAATAATGGAAGCCTCAATGAAATGTCTCTGTAAAGTAGAATACGGGATCAATGCGATAATTTAAAATGAATGGGGATGATCGCAAAATTTTGCATGATTATAGGCATACTCATTTTTCAAACGTGTGATACTAGACATGTGAACATAGTTGTTCGCCATCAACAATTTTTCTTCGTCGAAGACGATGAGCCACAAATGCACGTTACGCTCCATCCTAGGCACGAGAAATTATTGGAGCTCGGCGACGCTGTTGGACCCGATAATCAAGAATCACTATCGTTTGATGTCAAATCCTCATTGTCTCAAGATGAGGACCACAGGTATACCAAATATATGGGACAGGACGAAAAAATAACCACCGAAGATGACGATAATTTAGAAAGCAATTTTGATCACAATTTAAATAATAACGATCAGATTGTTGATGATGAAGATTATACTAACGACATTTCCACTGAAACTGGTGATAATGACATCTATTTAAACGATAACGAAATTGATTTATCTGCTGGGCGGAATGAAGACTTAACTGAGCGCGATGATAATGCACCGATTTATAGAGAAAATGTTGGGAATTTTTTGGACGCGGAACGTAACAAGCAAACACAATTCCAAACGGTTTTGAAGAAACACACCCAAAAAAAGAGCCGCAAAAAACGAGCTGCTCGTGAACAATGGCGCAACTCGCTACCAGGAGCAAACCCGAAAGACATTGTAAGTTCTAAAAACGAAGAACCAGATGTGTGGCAGGCAGTAACCGACGATCAATTGCGTAAAGTTGACCGGGCACGCTACAAACAAATAGCAAACTACGTTGGAATGACTCTCTTGTCTGTGGTAGGCTTCGTCTTCATCGGTGCATGCTTCATTCGAGATCCGATGGCGTGCATATTCGCGTTCGGCACCGGGTGTCCGTGCTGTATAATATGCTGCCCGTGCATACGTGCGTTCACAGACAAGTATCTCAACACAAAACGGTTGGTGCGAGAGTCTATGAACCGGTATATGCCAGGCGTGATAGTGAAAGATGATGGGACTCTCGATTACTACGAACCCACGGCAGAAGAACTTGAAATTATGAATGAAATAATGGAGGAAATAATTGACTAAACGCTTAAAATTACATGTCATATTGTTGTACATTGTTTTCTATGCTATTGTGTAAATTGCATGATTCATTTTGCGCAAAATACACATATATACTGTACGACTTTTTTAATAGTCCGTCTTCTTTATCGAAGAAAAAAACGTGTTTTGGTCAGACATGAATAATAGAGATTCATAATATTTGACAAACCGTCTATATTTTACCGTACTTCTTCAGGTCTTCAGGAACAGTACTACCAAAAATGCATTTCTTAATCACGGGACAACAACGAAGCCTCAATAATCTAGTCATGCTACTCTCTCAAGTCGCGAGCCGTCGCGGCCACGGGCTAAGACACATGGAAACGACCCTGCGTATTTTATTTATTTTACGGACACGGGTCAGTGGTATTGATCACACCGACATGAAAAAAGCGGTCTGACAAAACGAATAACTGCTGATGCTAATAAGGGGGGTATTAAGGAGTCAGTGTCTTCGAACTATGTATTTTAATATAATAACTTTATATAGTATATTAAATTGTATTTTACCGTAACTGCTATAGGCCGATTTCGTCATAATTCGACTTGAATTTCGCGGAGGAGTTCCAATTTGTATTTTTGTTTTAACTTCGACTTAGTATCTTTAAAATAAGATACATAATTAAATGATAATAAGTGAGTATTATTTTATGTTTGCTTTTAATAACGGAAGAAAATCTTCCATTATAAATGAAGGTAAAAATAGACGTCGACGACGCTATACTCTTTCGTAAAAGAGTCAATATTTTTCATCTCCCTTGAAATTTACGTCACATTCAAGTTCGCATCAAAATATGCAAAATATGTAGGTATTTCTCGTAGTTTTATGGTATATGACATTCGTGTTTATGTGATGTCAACCAGTCTAAAAACTAAGTTGTATGTTCTATACTTACAGTTAAAAACCTGTTTGCATCCGTATTTTAATTACGCAAAATCGTAAACTTTTATTAACGATATTTGATTTCCGCCATTGGCATTCGCGCTGATTCACTTTCATTTGTTTACAAACTGAACCTAGTGTTTTGTGGCTCATTGTCATGTTCGTATGCTATCATGTCCGAGCAGACTGTATTTCAAACCCATGTTGTAATATACTGAGTATGTGTTGTCATTGCAATAGAAAATTCATAATTGTATCAGAAGAAATTGTTCACAGATTGTAAAACTGACAATTTTCTAACTTTTTGTCTCTGATTAAAAAACATGGTGCATCAGGGAACGAAATGAAAACCGATGGTGTAGACTGAATTTTTTGTGAAAATCTGAAAGTCCAATTGGTGTTTTTGATGAGCAGACACTCTAAGTTAACTGCAATGCTTGATTAAGAGCTAGCCCAACAGCAATGCAGTTGGAAGTGACCTTAATCTACTACATTCCTTCCCCTCTGTATGTTACATTGATCAACCACACCCACTACAGAATGGATTGCATCTGCATTGGCCTTACACCAGCTACAACCCATTTACCTATTCACAATTTTTGCTTTGTCGCCATAGACAATCCCAGAATCAATAAATTGACCGCCGCCATATTGGCTATCATGTGACCCGCTACTGAAAATGGTACTGAAGAATTAGGCAGATTACAGCGTAATCATAGCGTACACCCGCTTTATATCAAACAGTATTCTATAACTTCGGACAGTTAGATTGAAAACAAGTCAAACATGAAACAAAGTTTCGATATGTATCACAGCGTTAATCAATAGAAGTTAAATAAGAAATATACACAATAGATTTATAAAATATTTGTCTCTGCAACACAATTCAGTGACAACACGTAATGTTAAAGGCCGGGTTACCTTTTTTTAAGAACAACTTTTAGTAATGCCATTGCCTTAAATTTAAGTATTTCTTTATAGAATGGAATTATTCAAGAATAATTATAAATGTAAATGTGTAACCCAAACCAACTACGCTACCGAAACCCAAAATTATAAATGTTATATCTATATCTTAACTCTGAAATTAACTGTGTGATTTTAGCGTAAATAGTGCCGGAGATATTAATTAGCGAAACTTTGAATGATTTAAGGCTGAAGTAGACAAATTTATTTAAAAGTAGATATCTGCCTTTGATAGAAACATTATTATTTCTTTATAAATACTCATATAGTTCCGTAGATACTAATTAAGAAACTTTATAAGATTCAAGACCGAGGCAGACTTTTTTAATTGAATAGTACATGTCTTCGTTTGTCTTAACATTTATTATTTCGTTATTAATATTTCTTATTTAAGTATCTTTTTTAAAGGTATTGTAAAAATATATATTGCCCAAATACAGTTTTGTGATTTAAACTAAAATTGGTCTGGAAATATTTATAAGCAAAACTCTGTAAGATTTCATGTAGAGGAAAACTTTTGTTATTAAAAAGTATGTAGATCTATCTGGTTTATTCTAAAACTGAAGATTTATTTTTATTATTATTTGTTCAAGCTAACAATAACATCTCTTGCCGGATATGAATTTTAAATGAACAAGTACTGGAGCTTAAACTGCGGAAGATGTCAGGACATAGCATACTTTTTTATTTAAAAGTACATATCAGCTATTGCCTATAACTTTTTTTGTATGTTATTATTTAAATAATGTTAACTAAACTGATTTAATAATTTATTAAATTTTCTTAATAGTATCTAAATTTACGATAAACATTTTCAATATGAAAAATATGGAGCCTTTAATAAACTTAAATAGCCTCAATGATGTTCTCTACATTTCCTAAACTTATAAATGGCTTTATTAAATTTTCGTAATAAAGTCTTAATTTACGATAAAACAATAAAACACGAACACAATAAGTGATGTTTTTCTTCTTTCAGGGGTCGACAAATTAAGTTTCAGCAACTTGCCCTGCAGGGCGAGTAGCTAAGAATTTTCACTTGCCCTGCTGAAATATGTACTTGCCCTGCAATTTATTAAAAAAATGCAATAAATCAGTAACCAATATGTTTCATTGTGATTTTTTATCATCGTATTTGTTACACTCTAAAAAATTGATATGTCAGCACTCGATTTTTCACATTTCTTACTTGAAAATGCAGGTGCGCGGATTTTTTTACCACGACACCGGTTGTTAGGACTAATTTTAGCGCAGTGTGAATAATAAACATCCGGTTAATTTGTTATCGCCGATTAAAAACGTTGTTTTGTTAAATAAAGATGTGTTAAAAATTAAAATTTTAATCTTTTCGGCCAGAAATGCCACTCGCCCTGCAGGACGAGCGCTGCCGGAATATTCACTCGTCCGGAGCTGATTTCCACTCGAAATTACGAGCGGGCGAGTGGATTTGTCGAACCCTGTCTTTAATTACAGATTGTCAATTTAAGCAAAGTAGATCTAATGGTCTTGAAAAAACATCTGCGATAGAGGCACGAAAGCTTTCTTTCAGTGGGAGGCGATGTCCCAAGGGTTGTATAAAAGTGTTAATTGGTATGTCTGTGACACCACATGTCTGCACATGTGTTGATACCATTATAAAGATAAGATACCATGCGTCACCTTCTGATTACATTTAAAATGACAATCAAGGAAATCAATTCATGCTGAGTTTTATGACTCTAAAAAAATGCATACGGACCTTGTTTCTTGAAATCACCAAATAACTGATGAAAATATTTATTTAAAAAAACTATTATGTGATGATCATATTGATAACAGAAACTATTTAAATCTTCAAATATATTAGATAAACTTGCTTCGCATCCTTTTATTGTTCAGGGACCTATTCATAGATTCATACATATAGGTCCCTGTATTGTTCTTCAGTACCGTTTTGGAGGCGCGCGAGTATTCAGGGGCGGTAAGCCGGGAGGTATCGATTTCTGGGATTGTCTATCAAATTAAATTTTCTGAGCTCCAACAGGGGATTGAACCCTTGGTAGTAACACAGGATTTTCAGCGCTTTATCATTAGGGCTTAACATCAGGGTTTTAACTACGCCCTAAAACGTAAGTAGTGCTGCCATTTTACAAACAATGGAAGTCCCTTGTACGGCAGCCAGATAATCTTCTTGTATGCTGTTTTCTAATACATGGAGCATACAAATCAGTAAATTGTGGTCATTTCCTCGGTGCTACTTCCACAAGCCACTGTTTGCAGTAAAATACTGAATTAAAAGTGGTACTTCAAAAATGAATGACTGGGACTACCAAAATGTGAGCCATGGAAGTCAGGGCTTCAAACTTTTAAAAGCTAGTGAAAGCGCTGAGATTTCGGTACTCGTTCAAACATGAGCATTTTTAACTTAATGAAAATACCCTATAGATAACAGGCCTTTTTTAGAAAGAAGTGTCTTATGACTTATGATTATGAGACTATATATCTCATTTTTTTTTTTTTTAAACAATCTACAAAATATATAACCATAATTTATATGATTTTTATCCAAAATGGCTGGAAAACCACCTACCCAAATAATTCTTTTGTCGATGAAAATTCTTCCCCATTTGGAAGATTTCGCGACTCGAAAAATCCCCACTTTGCTAGGTTAGTAGGTACTTTTTCCCCAAATAGACAGAAAAAGGCCTGAGATATAAATGAGGAGAAGTGCCATGCAAAACAACCATAACCCTACACTTTCTTAAATAAGAGTTATTATCCCCCACAAAAGGCGGGGGGTTATAGAATTGGCGTTGTCTGTCCGTCTATATCTTCTTTAAGAGATTTTTCTCAGATATCATACAAGATTCAAACATGAACTTTTTGGGTGTATATAACTTAATTGGAAGTAGTGCCATGTACATGAACCATAACCCTACACTTTCTTAAATAAAAGCTATTGCCCTTTGTTGTTTTTTGTATTATGTCAATTTTCAGGGTTATATCTCAAATATGATACAAGATTTCAACATGAAACTTCATGGGTGTGTAGATATCAATTATAAGAATTGCCCTGCACAAGAACCATTCCCCTACACTTTCTTAAGTAAGAGTTATTGCCCTTTGTTGTTTTTTGTATGATGTAACTTTTCAGGGCTATATCTCAGAAGCGCTACAAGATTTCCACATGAAACTTCATGGGTGTATAGATATATGAAGGAGGAGAATGGCAATTAATAAAAACAATAACCCTACACTAAGTTATTTGTTTTAGGATTATTCCATATATCAAGAGTTTGGCACCCATCCATAAACAATTTATATTTTTTTTGGGGGGGGGGGGGAAATTTGCTTGTTTCAGATAGAAATAAGAGAACACAATTTTGCTGATACAGCATTAACGTTAGCTCCTTCTGCATTGTTTCAGATTGAAAGTAACGTGAGAGAACCATGAGTGGAATACCGCCCCAACATCGGCGGTTGGAGACACTCGAGTCCAGGATCAAGAGTCCGAGCTCTGATCTCAACATCGACAGTCTTCTGGTAAGATGTCTTTGAGGTTGCTTTTCCCACAATCATCCACCAGGTTAAATGCGATGAAGTTCAGGTAGCAATAACCTTAATTCTTTGTAAAGTTTTGTTTGAGTTTATGCCCTTTGTTCATTTTATGTGTTGAGAACATAACAACGTTCTGTTATTATTATGTGCGAAGTATAACTTGAAAAGTATGGAATAAAATTAAATTAAACTTCATATAATATTGATTAAGGGCTTTAAAACACACTGCAGAGTAAAACTAAAAGTGCCTTAACTCTTTCTTCAATATTTGCAGAGTAATTGCCCTTTTTATTAATTTCATTTTGTTCTCTATAATTTGATACAACTGGTAATGAAACTTCATAGATCTACTGGAAACATTATTAGTAAGTGCAGAGTACAAGAACTATTGCCCTTGGTATTTTGCTTGTGCAGAGCCCGTTTGTGTCGTGCTCTGAGAAAACTGGGCATAATGCTTGTGCGTAAAGTGTCATCCCAGATTAGCCTGTTCTGTCCGCACAGGCTAATCAGGGACGACAATTTCAGCTTTTATGGAATTTTTCGTTCAAATGATGTCCTTTCTTAGCGAAAATCCAGTTTAGGCGGAAAGTGTCGTCCCGGATGAGCCTGTGCGGACTGCACAGGCTAATCTGGGATGACACTTTACGCACAAGCATTTTGCCCAGTTTTCTCAGAACGCGCCACATTTTATAGTGTAATTTTATTGTGCAGATCAGAACTCAAAAAGTATTATAGGGATTCACATTGAACAGGGGTTTCACTGTGTCAAAAAAAAGTATCGCCACTCAAATTGGTTGCTTGAAATTACTTGGAGCCAATGTTTTTCGACAATAATATTAACATTCATTTATATCCACATATTTCAAGTCATAACAAATATCAATGCAGGGCCCTCGATCTGCCGTTTTTGGGCCAAATATCGGCCCCATCCCACATAACAAAAATATACTTTTTTCCCCTTTTTTGGAAAAAAAATCCCCCTAAAAAAATTATAGTTGAATCAGTACAAATGTAGTAATAAGAGAGTAAGTAAAAAAAATCCCCATAAAAGGGAAACGCCGCGAAAATTCCCCCTCATGAGGGACCCTGGCCCCTTCCCCTTATGGCCAGAGAGGGCCCTGCAATGTCACCATGAAGTATTATGAACTCCATTCTGGTGATTAAAATGTACCATTGTTATTTTATGAGATAATTATCTAACAACACTTTATTTCAACTCATTAACTAATGTCAACATTGTTGACAGTTTGGTGGGCTGGCTGGCGAAAATATATAACATAAGCAGAATAACACTTTACCCGCAGTGTGTATAATCCTCCTTCCAAAAAAGATCTTTGTTGAAATAACAACTGTCTGCCCCTTTTCATGGTAAAATTCATCATGATTGAGGACAGACAGTGTTTTGAAGTTCAGAAATCAAATCAAGACGCATATAATATTATCCATGCTGTAATTCAGCCTCGTTTTGGAATAAAGGGAACATGCATAATAGTATAAAAAAAATGCTTTTTTATTTCATCAGCATTTTGATTAAAAAATAAATATATTGCAAACAAAATCATAACTAAATAATTAAGAAGATTTAAAATGATCAAAAGTGCTCATTTTGAATCCAATCGAGTGTGTTTGTGCCTAAGCAAGCCTGGAGCAGATGCTGTGTCGTCAGAGATAATCTTTTACAGTTTTCCACTCGCATCATTAACAAATGGCTAATTAGTGATCTGATAAAGAACAATACCCTTGGGTCTTCTTTGTATGCAAGCTGGTGACTTAATATGCCCCATTAGCGTACCAAACAAGATTTCTTGTAATACAGATTAGCACAGTCTACAATTTAGGTGTCGCAGTAATGAAATTTGCCAATTTGAATTTCTTTTCACCACTTTTGAAAATGTGTTGCCATTTGCAACAGTGGCCATTGGCAATGAAACCCTTGTGAAATTCATTTACCAGTAATGATACAAAAATTAGAGAGGAAGTGGGAATTACCAGAACCATAAATTTTCTGTGCAAAGCGTAACTCTGAGGAGAATGTAAAATTCCATATAAGCAGAAAGTGTCATCCCTGATTAGTGGTGCAAACTGCACAGGCTAATCTGGGATGACACACTACGCACATGCATTAAGCCCAGTTTTCCCAGAGTAATGCCCATATGTATCATTACAATACTGAAAAGACCTGCTGAACAGCTGCTGTGCTCACAGCATATTACAAAGAAAAGTTTTATAAAAATACATACATGTATTCCAAAATATGTTCATTGTGTATGTTCATATAGCAATAGCTTGTAATCATCTTAATATACAGTTAGCAAATAGATTCATTTGATAGGAGCTTTTGATCAGTTGGTTTTAATTTCAATGGCTGTATTTGCATGGTAGTCAGAAAGCGTGTTTGCACTTAAGGTGTTGACGTTTTCAGTGAGATAAGTTGAAGATTTGTTGTTGGTGCCTTATCTGAATTAATGGCCATTTGAAAAATATTTGAGCATCGCTCCGGGAAAATGGGGCTTAATGCAGTAAGTGTTGTCCCGGATAAGCCCGTGCAGTCTGCATAGGGTAGATTTGTGAACTTGGCGTTTTAAACCAATTCATACCTTTAATCAGAAATTATTGTTCACCGACCCAAAATCCGAAAACAAATAAGGCTTGCAGCAATTATGGTCATTCGGTTGGGAAGGGGAAACTAATTTAATTTTATTTTTGGCCCAAGCTTAGAATTACACATTTAATTATTAGTGAATATCTTACATGTTGAAAGCCTGGTTTCATGGCATTGCCATGTTTCATGTTCACACATGATATTAACAATATGAGTTGCGTTATGAGAAAACTGGGCATAATGCATGTGCTTAAAGTGTCGTCCCAGATTAGCCTGTGAAGTCTGCACAGGCTAATCAGGGACGATACTTTCCGCTTTTATGACATTTTTTGTTTAAAGGAAAGTCTCTTCTTAGCAAAAATCCTGTTAAGGCGGAAAGTGTCGTCCCTGATTTGCCTGTGCAGACTGCACAGGCTAATCTGAGACGACACTTAATGCACATGCATTATGCCCAGTTTTCTCAGAACGCGACTCACATTATTCTGTACCTAATTGTATCCCCCAGGACGAGGCAGTCATTGTATTGGCAGTTTTTTTGTGGATGCCTCAAGAGCTGTGTCAGATGGCCTGTTCCATCCTCTTGTAGTGTTAAATACAGAGCTTCAGCAAATGTAAACACATCTTCTGGAGTGGCCTTTCATTGTTTAGTTTATGGTGTTATTCTCATTGTTAGGTAGAATAAATAACCAATCATATCTCTGAAGAACTTAGTGTGCAATAAATTTGATAGATTTACATTCAGGCCTTTTCCTGGTGTATCTATGGGTCCATTAAACGGACCCATTCCCAAACCAAATTTGTAAAAAAAATCCCAAAATGAAAACAAATTCCAATTAAAAAAAAATATTGTAAAAAGTGTGATTAAAATAATTATGTCTCAATTTTTTTTCCATCTTACAAATTATTTTATTTGTTCTACTTATTTTTATTATAATAAAGAGCTACCAGTTTCTTTTATACCTAATGATAAAATATGACATTTCTGCAGTGACAGGGCCAAAAAACCCTTCTTTGAAGAAGCCGAATATCGGCCGCTTCCCCAACCACAGTAACCACTTTTTTCCCCAAATGGGACTCAAAAATTCCCAATTGAGGGGTAAAAAAATTGGGACGGGTCCGGTTCATTTTATTGGGAATAGGTCTGTAGGTCATTGGGATCCAAAGAAGGAAAACAAACACTGTAAGTATCAAGCAATCTAAATCCACAGTCAGTGCAAGTTTTTATCTGTAGAGTATCTGTACCTTCCTAACTTTGTGGTTACCCAATATAATTTATTTCATGTATCAACTCCATTATCCAAATGTCTTATTTTCCCCAAATAACAAAAAATTGCGCTATTTTTCCCCTAAAAAAAGGCTGAGGCCCCTTCCCCAAAAAGGCTGTTTTGGCCCTGAGTGAAATAACAGCAGTGAAAAGAACAAAATTGTTCTTTTCACCGGTGAAAAGAACAAATTTTCTGAATTTCTTTTTCTATTTTTAGATTATCATATCAAGATGTACTTCCCTTGTTTATATCCTTGTTTATTTTTTTCTATGATCACGAGCAAAATAATATCGATTATCCACCGAATCCAACATATTTTCTTTTAATTTTATGCTTTTTTACCGTTTATTTACATTGTTAAAGAGTTTAACTGAAGAATTTCCCTGGAATCATGACTTCATTTCGTCAACTTCAAAAATGACGTCATTTCAATGTCTTGAGGCACGCCACGATAGACTTTTCAGCGAAAGGGAAATTATAATTAATTATTTTCTTGAAAAAGGGGCATAAAAGAAACAGAAAATTTGTTCATGTCAGTGTAAGATCGTTTGTTATTTCACTCGTGATCAAAGAAAAATAATATTTTCACTCGTGGCTGCGCCACTTGTGAAAATATATTTTCTATGATCACTCGTGAAATAACAAACGATCTTACACTGACATGAACAAATATCCTTTATATATTAAATTAGGTTTCCTAAATCAGTGGATTTTTCGTGCGAAAAAATTCCCAATCCTGAAATTTCATTTTTTCACATAATGGTCAGGAAAAGGCCTGACATTCCTTTCTGCACAAAATCTTAAGGATGCTTTGACCTTTGATCATTTACATTCGTGGAAAGTAAGATGCCAATTAATTTTAAGCCAAAAGGTCAAAGGTCAAGATCTAAGGGGTTTGGATCATGAAAAAGTGTGTTTGTGCCAGTTTGGGGAGGAAATAAACTATGGGGTAGGTTCCTAATGGGGGGGGGGATATTTTAAACAGCATACATGTTTTACAAACCTCCTTGAAATATTAAAAAAACGACCACATATACATTGTTTCTGCGATATTTTGAGAGTTTTTTTTTTGTTCAGCAAATGTTAGTTTAAACACTTCAAGTTCAAATATTTGCCCTACTGTTTCTCATGTTTGGTTAATTAAAGATACAGAGTTAATCTGTTTGCAAAAAGCATCAAAATTATTTAATTTCAGTTTGTTCATCGATTTTTACTGCACACACACCTGAAAGTCAGTAGCAGAAATTTTAAAATGAAATTCAAAGCCAGATACTGTACCATTTACTTGACAAAAGTAAAATATTCCACACTATAGTATAATACATGTACAACATTTATAAAATGTACTAATCATTATCCTTATGCTGCATGATTAAATTTTGTTGAGGATGTACACTACAGGAAATGACTCGTATTGGGCAAATGTATCACATATTAGTTGTTTTATGACTGAACATTTTCCTAAGTCACTCACATACAATCTTCAATTTATTAAATATGAATTAGGTGTCAAACACTGTTATAAACAAGCACTGTCATTTGCTAAGGTGAACATATATTTTCATGCCCCCGAAGGTGGGCATATAGTGATCCGTCTTTCTATCCGTCTGAAATTCCGTCACACTTTGCATTTAGGTTTCGAAAAATGTGGAAAAACACTTTGCGTTTAGGTAAAGAAAAATGTGGAAAAAGGGAGCATATGTCATCCTATGGTGACAAGCCTTGTTTTTGTTTACTTCCAAGTTTTCAAAAAGTTATTTAATTTGGATTTCACATATGTTCATACAAAGTTATGCAACTAAGGTCACATTAGGTTAGTTTACTTTTAACTTAATTGATTTATTTAAATTGTAAGCGATGTAAGTTTTTTGTTTGGATTTTGTGTTGTATTTAACAGTATTTCCGTCATTTATAAACACCCAAATGTTTCCTAGATAGGCTGATATTACCGGTATTAAGTGCACATTGGCATGCCAGTATCTTACAACAACCCAACATGTAGGGGGAGAATGGATGTTGAAATAATTCAATGTCTTTTACCTACAAGTTTAATGTGGCCTGGCTGGGAATGGAACATGCAATTTTTTAGACATCCCTCTTCCAAATGATCTATCTGGCCAGGTGTGGTGAAAAGCAGATTGCTTTTGGAAATATTTTAAATTAGATTTCAATATTAAAACTAGGAAAATGATCAGTTCTTTGGTGTCGTTTGAAAAATATAAATTAGGTTAACATTGAGTAAGTATTAGCCTTCTCCCTGATATATTACTAAATGAGCTGCACTCTAGGAAATACCAGGCTTAACCCTTTGAATGCTGGGAAATTTGTCGTCTGCTAAAATGTCGTCTGCTGAATTTGTAAAATTAGCATTTTCTTCGATTTTTTTTCTAAGACCACTATCAGAATAGCAAACAGTTTGGATCCTGATGAGACGCCACGTTCTGTGGCGTCTCATCTGGATCCAAACTGTTTGCAAAGGCCTTCAAAATCCGGTTCCAGCGCTCAAAGGCTTAATGTGTGTGCGTAAAGTATCGTCCCAGATTAGCACATGAAGTCCACACAGGCTAATCAGTGGGACAACACTTTAAGCCTAGACTGGATTTTCATTTAGAAGAGACTTGCTTGAAACGAAAAATTCCAATAAAAGCCCAAAGTGTTATCGCTGATAGGCCTGTGCAGACCTTACAGGTTATTCAGGGACAATACTTAACACACATGCATTAAACTCAGTTCTCACATAAACTGCCTAATATCTAGTTATTATACAACAGTGGATAGTCTTAATTTTAATCAGATTGTATTTTGTTAGCCATGTGGAAAAAAAGACATACATCATTCTAAGTATCTACCAGATTTTCCACTGTAAATAATAATATATTTTATTGTCCTAGCAGGCTTAACAAACGTCCTGCTGACTCAGAAGTCATTTAAATGATTTATATTTGAATTTGTCATAAGTTATGCAGACGAGAGATATGTTCCATTTGCTCTTGTGATAGGAATGCATGATACTGTTCTTGTATCTGATAAAATTGAGTTTCCTGTTTAGCATTAATGTGTAGCCTTTGCATGTAATGGTGAAAAAAGGGGTACATATCATTGGTTATCTATAGTTTTAATTTAAAAAAGCTGCTTGTTGGTAAAAAGAAAGACCAACCAGTGAATAGTTTATTGCAGCGATTTTGCTGAGATTAATTTTCAGATTTGAATGATTTAGCTCACTTGTGATGTATATTTGAGTCAGCCTGTTGGAAAACCAGGCATAATTCATGTGCATTAAGTATCTTCCCAGATTAGCAAGTGCAGTCTGCCAAATTACCTAATTACACCAAATCTGAAAAATTGGCTAAATAAATGTCCTTATTGGCTACACAATTTTCTGCATAAAACTGCTTAAAGTTCCTAAAATGAGAAGAATTGGGACAGAATGAGTTTAATTTGGCCAAAGAAAATGTTGAGCCCCCGGTAGCCGTGCAAATGTTCATCCTGTGGAGACAGCTGGTCCTACATGTATGTAAGACCGGTCTCCCTGTCTCTTAACCCTTTGAGCGCTGGAACCGGATTTTGAAGGCCTTTGCAAACAGTTTGGATCCAGATGAGACGCCACAGAACGTGGGGTCTCATCAGGATCCAAACTGTTTGCTATTCTGATAGTATTCTTTGAAAAAAAATCAAAGAAAATGCTTATTTTAGAAATTAGCAGACGACATTTTAGCAGACGAAAAATTTCCCAGCATGCAAAGGGTTAACCAGTCAGATACACAAGTAGTCCCTTAGAAAAAAAAATTAATTGAAGGCCTTTCTTACTAGATTCTAGTTTTAAAGGCTTCATTTCAACCCTAATATACTAATGAGCAGCAAACAGCATGAAACCTGAACAGACTGCGAGTCACTCGCAGGCTTTTCTGGTTTTATGCTGGTTGCAAAAGCCATTTTCACTTTGCATCTGAGCGGGAAAGCGTTAAGAGCAAGGTTAAAGATCTCACTTAGAGGTGTAACTGAAACCTAACTGAAAGTGTGTATTTTCCAGGATGGCATTGTTGCCCTTGTTCGGGATCTGGACCATCAGGCAATCCGGAGCAGGAACAAAAGTGTTGAGCAGTTTTTACACAAATGTAAGTGTTTTTTTAGTCACATTATCAGTATTTCAGTCATACCATTGTGGTCAGTTAACCTACTCACATTATTCCTGGTCAAGCTGATCGGACCTAAACTGGTTTGCCCTTACTAAGTCCACATGCTTGAGTCATTCACTTACAACTGCTCAACTTTATCTCAGAGATTTACTTTGGGCAGACGTTTATGCTGCTTCTACTCATTAATAAAAAAAATATTTAAAAAGTACTAGTTGTAAGACCTGTGTTGTAAAGAGGTCCAGCTTAAAGCATATATAGCTCTATAAAACTATATTATTAGGACTAGAACTGTATTTATTATGATGTCAAAATTTCTTACAATTTTCATGTTCTTAGTTTCTGTTTAAACATTTGATATTTAACATATCATATCAGGTTGTTTTTTTTTGCTTCTGAAAGACCCGCCGAATTTCGGCCCTTTCCCCTAGATGGTTTTTTCCCCTCTGACAGAATTTTTTCCCCAGAAAATGATTTTCCCCTAAAAAAAAAAAATTTTTTTTTTTTTTTTTTNCTTTGAGCGCTGGAACCGAATTTTGAAGGCCTTTGCAAACAGTTTGGATCCAGATGAGACGCCACAGAACGTGGCGTCTCATCAGGATCCAAACTGTTTGCTATTTTGATAGTATTCTTTGAAAAAAATCGAAGAAAATGCTAATTTTAGAAATTCAGCAGACAACATTTAAGCAGACAACAAATTTCCCAGCATGCAAAGGGTTAAGCTCAGTTTTCCCAGAATGCAGCTCACAATATTAACCACTGATTTTTAACTGGTCAGTTACTCAGTACTCACAGGGCTCTTATTCATCTGCTTCCAACTTTTTCTTGCAGTTGCACTATTCATTCCAAGATGACAAGTTCCTGTACATGGTGATGGACTACATGCCCGGTGGAGACCTTGTCAACATGATGAGCCACTACGACGTGCCGGAGAAATGGGCCAAGTTTTATTGTGCTGAAGTTGTTCTGGCGTTAGACGCCATTCATTCCATGGGATTTGTACATAGGTAACTGATATTGTTCTGGCGTTTAACACCATCCATTCCATGGGATTTGTACATAGGTAACTGATATTGTTCTGGCGTTAGACGCCATCCATTCCATGGGATTTGTACATAGGTAACTGATATTTTTCTGGCGTTAGAAGCCATCCATTCCATGGGATTTGTACATAGGTGACGGATATTGCTGAGGAAATAGTGGTACTCACAATCTGACTCAAGTCTTCTTTAAAATCTAGAAATACAATTCAAATGTTACTACTGCTTTTCTATACCAATTATAAATGCTATCAAAATTCATATTTTTGGCAAAAGTAAAATAGTAAGAAAATTATTTTAATGCGATCAACATGAAATTTCATGGATTCATTGATTTGTAAAATCAGGAATTCCTGTTTGATCTGAAATTTGTGGGTTTCTTATGTTTGCAATTTGCAAACCTTGATTTTTTTTATTATTTTTTTTTGATTAGTTATACATAAAAAAATAACAAGTATCGTAAGGAGACTGAAAAGTCTTTGATCGTTCACTACTCGCCTGACAGTTGAACCTAGGACAATATTTTATGTTGTCAAATCCAGCCCTGATTTGTGCTGTTTTCTTGTAGAGATGTGAAGCCAGACAATATGCTCCTGGATGCTAAGGGTCATCTCAAACTGGCAGACTTTGGTACCTGTATGAGAATGGACAGGGTAAGAATGGCCCTCTTATAGAGTTTATATAAGGTGTCATTGAAAAACAGCCTTTTATTTGTGTGGGTATGCGTCATCCAAGTTAAATGTGTGCAATCTGCACCTTCACTTAAGGCATTTTGTGTTTCAATGTACAGTAGACTCTGCCAATACCGGACGGTCTGGGGACCGGCCTGATCGTCCGGTTTTCAGAGAGTTCCGGTTTACCGAGAGTCGGCATATTGCCGAAATATACATTGTATGCATTGTGTACAAAATCATATAAGAATACAACAAACCATATACATTTACACGTATCATGTGATAAACTGTACTCATGTAATGTTCATGTTTAAAAGTATTCTTTGAAAAATGTGTTTTTATTTGATTAAAAGCAGAAAACATTCCATACCGACTTGTATTGATTAATCCCAAAGTGAGCGTGGTGCTTGATACATGTACGTACATGTACATGCGTACGTGACATTTGTCATATAGGCGAGTGAGTCGTGTTTGAGCTCGCTATAAATAGCGCTGAATTAATTAATTTTTATTTGTTACAAATAAATGTTGTGGACACACAATTTATTATTCACTTTTCACAAACAACCAACAAAAAAACATACACACACAAAAAAAAACACACACACAAAAAAAACAAAAAAAAAACAGCGTCATATTATCAAGACATTAATAATGACAGTCAAAAATCTACACAAGCACGAGGTTCACGAAGTTCATGATTTATTGAAAAAGTCCGAGATTACTCTCTGCTTCTTTGCACATTTCTGATGTATGAGCTTAATTTCTGCACTGTTGATGAGGGTGTCTGCCGTTGTCAGAAAGTCGTCATCCGTCTCATGTCCGTAACGCTGCAGACGGAGTGCAAAGTCGCGTATCTCTTTTAGAGTTACTGGAGGCACTTCCGGCGTTTCCTCTTGATCCACATCATCGGCGGCGTCTGCAGTATCAGCGGCGTCGGTGGTGTCGGCGGTGTCCTCTCTATAACAGTTTACGATGTCTGCTTCCCACTCGGTGTCATGAGTCTCGACGTCTGTGTCAAGGGATGTGAGCTCATCCAACTGGAACCGGAAATGCAGTACGAGGTCCGCGAGAGGGATGTCGTCGTCCGGGTACTCGTCGTCGCTGGTCTCCGTGGTCTCCGCTGTGAATCCGCAGGCTCTGAAACACTTCTGGATCGTTGAAGCTTGTGTTGCCTGCCACGCCTTAACTGTCCACTTGATGGCGTCCAGGATCGTCACTGAGCGACAAACAATGGCAGCGTCGTCAGTCTCCTCCATTGTGGACAACAGCGCTCGCAGCATGAACCTCCTGTAGACAGCCTTGAATGCTCGAATAATTCCCTGGTCCAGCGGCTGCAGCTGGGACGTAGTGTTGGCCGGAAGAAAGCTCAACTGGACGTGGCTCAGGTTCATGTCGGCGGTGTGGGACGAAGCGTTGTCCAGGAATAACAGGATCTTGCGTCCTTTCCTCCGCATCTCTGAATTCACGTCTCGGAGCCAATCAGAGAACACAGCTGACGTCATCCACGCACGCTTATTGCTGACGTAAGTTACACCAAGACGGTCTCGTCGCACGTTCTTCAAGCAGCGGGGATTTGCTGCCTTGCCAATGACCAGCGGTGTTAGCTTCTCTCCCGTGGCGCTGCATGCGAACATGACGGTAATCCTATCCTTGTGCACTTTGACTCCCTTTGCACCGTCTCCGCGCACAGCCAGGGTCTTGTCAGGTAACGCCTTGTAGTAGAGGCCGGTCTCGTCGGCGTTGAAGATGTTCTCCAGGCTGTATCCCTGTATGATGTCCGGCAGCCGGCTCTTGAAGTCCCTGACTGTCTGCTGGTCCACCCCAGCACTCTCCCCGGACACCTTGAACGCCTTCACTGAGTAACGGGACTTCCAGGAGGTGAGCCAGCCGCTTGACGCCTTGAAGTCGTGGTACCCCAGTTCCTTTGCGAAGCTGCTTGCTTTCTCCTGGATCACAGGTCCAGAAATAGGGAAGTTCTGGGCCCGCTTCCGGCTAAACCACTCCCACGTCAGCTCGTTCAGTCGGTCGAACTTGCAGTCGTTGACGAAACGGAACTTGGAGCCGGATGCATTCCTCTCCCACTGCTCCTGGTAGACGTTCTTTTTCTTCAAGATGTCGCCAACCGTTGACTTCCCGATCTTGAAGCGCTCGCCGAGTGTCTGCAAAATGAAAGCAAGTTAAAAATACGCTTCCGATTTGACGCCAATAGTAAAACTAAAAATCAAACATCATATTGTTTTTATCACATTGATCCCGTTTAAAAATAAAGTAAGATTTAAAAGATTTAAGAAAATGGACAAATCTTAAGCAGTTGCATTCAAATTAAAATTTTCGTTCACGTAATTCGAGACTTTATTTTTACCTTCAGTGATGGTTTTGGTTGAGAAGTTGATTCCGTGATCAGCTTAATCTTCTCCTCTAACGTAAGCTCTACGCGTCTGCGTTTAGCTGGAGGCTGCGACATTTTAGATTTGAAAGACTTGTAGATTTTAGATTATTAATACTGAAGATGCGTTTGAAATTACGAAAAGGCAATGAATGAATTAGCAGACAGATGGATGGATATTTAACGGTCATATTTCTCACAGTTTTATCTGACAAACAAACAAACAACCATTTAAGCGTTAAAAACATGGCTTTAAAATCTTTTTAACTACCCGAGATCACAAGAAAGTGATCGTCGCAACGGCATGCATTAATTTTTTAATTAAATTGTTTATCATAAGCTTAATAAAACGATTGCGTCAATCACTTTTTGGTGTTACCGCACGTCTATAATAGACATTCACAGTTTGTTTTACATTATTTGCTCGGACTTCAATAGGCGGTAACGACTTGACACCTTTATGGTATGTTTAATCCGATTATCGATAATTGCGCGAGCAGAATGTGTGACACCGCACTGACTAGGTACATGTGTATTGTCATAATTTTCACGCCTCGGGCATCTTGAGAATTTGGACCGTCCGGTTTACTCAATGTATTTTAACGTTGAAAATGACGAAATTCAAGGAGATATCCGTCCGGTTTCCGGTTAAGAGAGAGTCCGGTTTATTCAACATTTTTTAACAAAGACATAGAAGGGGAAAACTCGGGACTGACATGACCGTCCGGAATCGGGAGAGTTCCGGTATTCAGAGAGTCCGGTATTGGCAGAGTCTACTGTATTTGCTGATTACCATAGCTTCAACTGAAGTGGAAGTTTCCTTACGGATTGGTATTAAATACAGTTTTTTCATGACATGCCTCGTCAAATTTAAGCACTGGTATGAGGTCTAGATTTGGGTTGCATCATTCGAAAATTCGTCTTATGCCATATGCGGCATTCAGACGGTCTGGTCAGGAGCTCTGCTGTCCAATAACACAAACCCTTGCATGACTTTATAGCAGACAGCGTAGATCCTGACTTGACTGCGTGACTGTGCAGGCTGGTCTGGAGCTAAGCTGGCAACATATTGCAAAAGACCCATTTTCATTTGATATGGGTTATGTGGTATAACTGACCTGTCTTGGTTAACAGGCTTATCTGGGATGTCACATTGCACACAAAAATGCCATTTTTTCATGATGCCAAATAAAAATAAAACACATGTATGTACTTTATATACTTAATTGATTAAAAAAAAGCATAGAAACAAGAAACTCCCTACTAGTATTGTACTATTTTATGTAAAGGCAACGATAAAAAATAAATTTGTTTTGTTTGATAAATCAAGTCTTGTTTGTGAAATATCTGATAATGCATTGTTATTCATAAAACAGGCCAGGAATGTTGGAAGCTACTGACTATGCAAAAGGTATATTTGTTAAGACTTAAAAAAGCATTTTCTTAAAGGTGTAGTAAGTCTGATAAACGCTTGATATGCTCTTTCCAATATCCATAACTCCACCTTTTCTCCACAGGACGGTATGGTGCGTTCTGATACCGCGGTGGGAACACCTGATTACATTTCACCAGAGGTGCTCAAATCTCAGGGTGGCAACGGTTACTATGGCCGCGAATGTGACTGGTGGTCAGTGGGCGTCTTCCTTTATGAAATGTTGGTTGGTAAGTATGCAATGGGACACTGTTAACAAGTGTGTATGGAGGGTTAGGGGTACTCTGTATCTTCTTTTCTTATTATTCTGGTAGTCAAGTGTGTTTAATTCTATATTTCAGAAAAACAGAAATATTTAGAATTCTTGTTAGCTCACCTGAGTCAGGATGGTCACTCTATGTCCCGCAATGTCGTGGTGTGTAATCAATCACTCATCAGTTGTCTATCAACAAGTTAAAGCGAGGCCTTTCTAGGGGCCACATTTTCATTCAATCTTTATTCAATTAGGTCAGAATGTTTATCAATTGTACAAGTTTTAATCAGGGACAACACTTTCCTCTTTAATGGAATTTTTTGTTTAAAGGAAGTCTGTTCCGAATGAAAATCCAGTTTAGGCGGAAAGCGTCGTCCCTGATTAGCAAGGCCAATCTGGGATGATACTTAACGCATTTGCATTAAGCCCATTTTTCACAGAACATGGATCATTTAAAATATGTGGTTCATTTCCAGGTGATACTCCGTTCTATGCAGAATCTCTCGTTGGGACCTATGGCAAAATCATGGACCATAAAAACTCCTTAGAATTCCCAAATGACATTGAAATGTCAGGGGATGCCAAGAGTTTAATAAGTGCTTTTCTCACAGATAGGTATGTCAGGGCTGGTTGTGGGACAATTTGTTTTAAAATGAAATTGTCTTGTATATATATATCTGTCAGTTTGTAAGTGGTGTTAAAGTGACAGTTCGCGGATATATATATGGGCAGAATCGTAAGAAAGCGTGTTTTTATTGAGGAAATTACTGAAAATCTGGTTGAAATCGGTTGAAAACAAACAATATAACGATTTTTATTTTGGGGTAGAGTACGGTAAAGTATGAAAACAACATAATTAATATTCATGATTCGACACATTAATTCAAACCTAAACAACCAAATTTGCGGATACGGGCGAATTTAGCGGAGAGAAGGTAAGAACAAATGCAAATACATCTGTTACAGACGGAAACTGAGTTGCAACGGTACGTTTTTGCTAAATCTATGTATTTATCTTCCATATGCTAATAATGTTTAGCGAAAGCTAAATATAGATATAATTTACATAACTCGCGACGCTGCAATGATTTTCGCCTATTGCTTGTATTTATGATCATTTATATATTATTTTATCGATTCTAAACCGATTTTGACCAGGTTTTCGATGTCAACCTCGATAAAAAAAATTATTTCTATGAATTTATGTATAGTTTATTTCTCGCTATACGATTTATATGCAAAACAACGATCTATTCCGCGAACTGTCATTTTAAAATTATTTTCAACTGGCTCTGATAAGAAATCAATTGATGTGTTTTGTTAAATATATTTTAGATGTATTAAGTATTGATTTCACAAACAAGACAATTTTATCTTGAATTAGTAATTAAGAATATCTTAAGTTGTGTAAAAATGGCCACTTTTGATTGTGGTGTTTGAGAAACACAGTACATGTAAATGATTGGCTGAGAAAGAAAAAGAAGTTTTGTTAATTAAATGTAAAAGTAATACTAAGCTTCGAGTCTTTTTAATGCACATGTGGAAAACATACTGCACAATCTTTCTTTATTAGATAAATAGAATTTTTAAAGGTATAAATGTTGTGGTTGTTTGTTTTTCTTTCACACACAAAAAATAAAATTATGTGTGTGATTATTGATTTTCCAATAAATCCTTTCAGAAATGAACGACTTGGTAAAAATGGAATAGAAGAGATTAAAAGTCATCGGTTCTTTAAGAATGACCAATGGAACTGGGACAGTATAAGAACTGGTAGGTAAACTGCAGAAATTAATATGGATTTGTGAATTACATATTGAGCAGTCTTTGATATCAATTTGAGTGACCAAAATTATTGCTTTGTGAGGGAAAACAGCTAAATAATAGACTTGTAGTCTAGGTCATATTGACAATGTTGAAACTTTCATCAATTGTTTGATTGCTGATTGCAGAGTAATTGAAGCAAACGCATGATTACACACATAAACAAAAGTCTGCAAAGAATTTTATTTTGACATGTAACATTTTGTGTTTCTGTTAACAGAGGAATAAAACGGTCGCTTGATAACTTTTTATTGCTTCTTCAACTCTGATCTAGCAATATAAAAAATAGTCATCATTAACATAAAAATTATTATAACAGCCATACTAGGACAGTTGTCAGATACCGGCATAAGTATGTGAACTCATTACTGGGAAATGAGCATACTGAGGAAAAATGCCAGTAGGTTAACTTACTGCAGTAAAATGACTGAAATACGGTTGAAAACAGCAAATAAACCTGATAAATTAGCCTCATTCGTGGGAAAACTGGGCTTAATGCATGTGCGTAAAGTTTCGTCTCAGATTAGCCTATGCAGACGACTTTTTATGCACATGCATTTAGCCTGGTTTTATCAGTACAAGTCTCAAAGAACAAACAAGCCAATCTATGTTGCAGCCACTCCGCCACTGGTGATAGAGCTAGATGGCGACGATGACACGAGTCGCTTCGAAGACGTGGAAAAGGACAACAGTCCAGAGGGTGCCTTTGAGGTGCCAAAAGCCTACGCAGGCAACCATCTGCCGTTTATAGGGTTTACTTACAATAAGGAATATCAGTAAGTGCTGAAAGCCTACGCAGGCAACCATCTGCCATTTATAGGGTTTACTTACAATAAAGAATTTAAGATTTGTGTTTTCTGCTCAACATAAATTATAATTAATTTGTTTTATGGATAGATAAAGTGAATATTTATTGGTTTCTGTGTCAACTCAAACGGTTTAAACAACCCTCATAAAGTGTGCTTTTGTTTTTTTATGCATGAAGATGATTTTTATTTAATTACAGATTATTGTCGTTGGGGAGTAGTGCAATACAGCAAAATGTAAGTATACCAAGTTCACTCAATATTTCTCTGGTTTGCTGTGACAAGGTGGAGGTTATACTTTAACTCTTTAAGCGCTGGAACCGTATTTTGAAGGCCTTTGCAAACAGTTTTGATCCAGATGAGACGCCACAGAACGTGGCATCTCATCAGGATCCAAACTATTTGCTACTCTGCGAGTATTTCTTTGAAAAAAAATCGAAGAAAATGCTAATTTTAGAAATTCAGCAGACGACATTTTAGCAGACGACAAATATCCTAGCATGCAAAGGGTCAAAAGAAAAGTAGTGTAGTAGATGCTGTGATATCCAAGATTTCTTCATGAAAATTGTGTCATGATCTGATTCCACCACATGTTTGCCCTATTTCTTGCTTGCCAATGACTTTGTTAAGATTCCAACACATGCTTGCCTGTCTTGTGAGTGCCCCTTTGCCTGTCTGTTCATTAATCGGGTTAAAGTGGCAAGCATGCGCTTTCAATCTAATATTTCATGGATAGTTATACACAATATTTAGCTTTAGGTCTTTTCAGTATTTGCCAAAATACATTCTTTGATAATGATGACTTTACATTTGTATGTTTTAATTTAAAAATTGGCTTTAAACTGATAACGTACATGTATTCTCCTCATAACCATCCAGAATTCTTTTCATTGATTTAAAATTCATGTTCTTATACTGTTCTTGGAGTATGGTTCAAAAAATAATTTTTAACCATTCAATATTGATGATGAATTCTTGAGTTTAATCTCATATTAGATATCATATGATCTTGTATATATGTTTGCATTTCAAGGGTGATTATATTGATGTAAGTTTGCTGTTTTCACTTTTCGGCATGCACGTCTATAGGGAGTTACATTTGTTGTTTTGCTAAACACTTCTTTTCAGTTTGCTTATGTTTAACCATTAACAGCTTTTCCAGTTTGAATTGTTGTCAATAGTTTTTGCGAGTCATAGTTTGCTCTGAACTATTAATTTTAAATTTATAAAGTACTTTGTTTTTTGTATCCTATTGTTCATTATCATATTGTTATTGCTTAGAATGTCCAACTGTTATCAGATTGAATTGCATTTAAACAACTAGAATAAGCATGTACCATTATTCATTGTGGAATGCTGTATCATAATAAACCTTCCATGAATAGACGATTTTCACATTCTCAATTGAAGTGATTTTTACTGCACAATAATTTGTCAATGAATCCAAAGCGAGGCTCGCAATGTGCAGTTTTCTAGGGGTTACTACTGCCTGCATATATTTATCAGTCATTTTACGTCAATTATCTATAAATAATCACTAAATTTACTTCTTGATAAACAAAATTAACTTACGCATAGATGTTATGATAATTGATATTTTATTTGTATTTTGAAGCATTCAAAGTTAATATTTGTTTCCATCAAATTGTGTTTTTTACGGACCTCAGTGTACACATTTGCTTTTAATGTATATATTGTCCGCATCACTTGCTCATTCACTTTGCTTTAAATTTCATATAGAATGCATCTTATGTTCAGTTCTGTTTTAAGCAGGTCTAAAATTAGCAAAACATCTTTTTGTGTTTGGTGCATTCGGTGGGGAGGGGAGAATAAAGAGGCCACTTTCACCAGTTGTTTGCATATTACCAGGATTTTTTGGGCTAAGTAATTGAAGAAATGTTTGCAAACACTATAGAAGATTTTTTGTCTATTCAACATGTAACTTAATCATAATAGTTTTACTATTCAGTATTGGTGTCTTATCTTCTCAAATCTTAGAAAAACCTTGTTATGACTAAATCTTGATGAAACTTTATCAGAATGTACATCTTGATAATCCAGGTCAAATTGGAATCTGGATTCCTTACGTCCAAAAATAAGTCACCTGGTAAAATCTTGAAAAAAACTTGTAACCACTCTAGAAGCGACATTTATTACTCAATTTTGATAAAGCCAGGTCAGAATATTATCTTGACAATATCTAGGCCAAGTTTTAATCGGGTCACATGGGTCCAAAAACTAGTTTAAACTGGTAAAATCTTCTACAATAATGTTTTTGCATGTATTTAAGACCTGCTTATCAATAATATTTTAGTAATGAGTACAAAATGTTTAGACCAGTTTTGTTTAACTACAGTTTGAATTCATCAACATGTTATATATTTTTTCACTTAGTGGCTTCTTTGTACACTGCCATTTTGTATAAAATATGTGTCAAACTACATAATATTGAACTTATTTTCATATTCATATATGCAATTGTTTCCATGTTCATATTTTCAAGTATAAATTAATAATATTAATGGTATGCTTATCATGTGATCGTGTGTGTTTGTCTGCTGCAATATAAATTGCTGTTGTTTTTTGCTAATATTTGAAATAAGTATTTACTTCCTTTTTTACAGGGCAGTAAAATCACAGGAGGGGTAAGTAATTGTTTTAAGTACTCTTGTATAATGAGATTTAAGTACAATGATATAATTATGTTAATGGTACAATTGTATTGGAAACAGAATAATTTCAATTCAACAGGTACGTTTTCTAACAGAATAAATGTTCAGTGTCTTACTGCGACACAAAGGGTACACATGTTTGGGATACATTATGTTGTTTATTTAAACTTTCTGAAAGTTTCTTCATTTATATTAATATAAATGTGTGATAAGAATACAAAAACTGTTTCCAGAAGCAACACAACTTCAAATTGATGTAATAGGTAAGTTTACACTAAATCTAATTCCCATAGGCTCCCCATTTTAAAACGGCCATCTATCAATGCATTACTCTTGCCTTTTCTTGATTTCAGATTGTGCAAGCCTAGTGTCAGTTTAATGATGAATATGTCCTCTTTAAATTTTTTGAATAGAAAACATATGTCACGTCTCTTCTGAGAAAATCTGATTCCCCTCCTCCCATCACCCTCAGAAAACAGAGTTTTCTAAGTGATATTCAGATAAAAACTGGTTCCTCAGTAAACGCAGCTAAAATGTTTTCTTTCAACATAGTCCCAATGAAATGCAACACAATATTTTAGACACACATAGGATTCATGAAATAACAACGAAGAGGCATGGGTGTGATTGCTCCCCATTTTTAAATTAAAGAAAAAAGGAACTCTTTAGAAATAGGCACTAATTTTGACCACGGAGGGATACATAATGATTAAGTGAAATATAACCTATACGTATCTTTCAGTTTTCTATAGTTTACACTTCACAATATTTATGCCTGCAGGATCCTGGTTTGGAGCAGAGGCTACGACAACTCGATGATCAACTACGGTCGACAAAATCAGCAAACAGCGATTGGGAGAAAAAATTTGCGTATGTTTTTGTAGTTTTTTTTAAATTGGGTATTTAGTAATGTGGGAGGTTGAAACTTGAATTTTCACTCAATGTCTTGGGACTGAAAAGGTATTGGAATGAAACCCCATAAATCATATAGACTCCTTATAACATGACCCAACTGTAACAAAAATACAAAAACAAGAAAGAAAAATAGTTTATGTTCGATAAATGCAAAACAAAAAGTGTGCAAAAAAAAATTATTGTGTGTTTGTGTCAACATTTCATACTATGTTTATGCCCCCGAAGGTGGGCATATAGTGATCGCAATGTCTGTCTGTCTGTCTGTGGGTCTGTCTGTCTGAAATTCCGTCACAGTTTGCGTTTAGGTTTAAAAATGTGGAAAAAGGGGGCATATGTCATCTTATGGTGACAAGCCTTGTTTATTTTAATTATTATGCTCCCCATATATATATATGGGGAGCATAAAGTTGCCAGTTTGTACTTCCATACTTCCTTCCTTCCTTCTGTCACACTTTTTTATTAGTTTCTCATAGCGCCTTCAATATTTTACCGATCTCTTGTATATTTGGCATGTAGGTACCTTGCATGGACCTCTACCTTTTGATGAGGTTTGAGGTCACTGGGGTCAAAGTCAAGGTCACCGAGGCTAATAATAGATTTTCTCAAGGTCACATTTTTTTTTATTTTTTTGTTCACACAATTAACCCATATATCGTCAAAGCATCATTGGGGAGCATCCATCAGTTTTACTGATATCCGTGTTAATTTAGTATTGAGATTTGCAAAATTTTAATGCAATGCACTGGTTCTTATCAAACAGTAGTTTAATGTGTATTGTTTAGCAGAGAATCTTCTTTGGGAAATCTTAGCCTCAATGTTCAATATGTTTTGTTATACCAGGTCCATTAAATTGGAAAATGAACGAATACAGAAGGAAGAAAACCAGTTGCGGAAAGATTGTCGAGACTTTGAGAAGAGTATAGCACTGGCCAAGCATGACATCAAAGAGGTAATACAACATTGATTTGAGATCGTATTTAGATTAAGTCCAGTAATACAACTATCTAGCAAAAATACATTTTTGGTCTGTTCTTTGGGAATGTTTTCAGAGCTTGGGATACATTCACCAATAGTTTGTATATAACATAATCTTTCATTATTGGGGGGCTTTACAACATTTATATGTATCAGACAAGTTGCCCGATTAATCCAGCCAGTCAGACAGTACAATTAAAAAATTAATAAATAAATAATAAGTTGATTATTTTGAAATACCTACGAATGACTCGAATCATGAAAAATGGGTCTTACACCATATGCGGCCAGAGATATAGCTCCAGCCTAGCCTGCACAGTCTGGTCAGGAGCTACCCTGTCCATTTATGAGACCCGGAAACCTTGTGTGACCTTAAAGCGGAAAGAAAATCATCTTACCAGACTGCACAATTGCGCAGGCTGGTCTTGAAATATGATGTCATAAGACTAATTTTCTGATGTGGCTCAAATATAATGAGTTCGTAAACTGAATATTCAATGGGAGGATCAAGAGGTGTCAGTTTTTATCCGCCACTTGGCCAATTTCAAAATGTGCTAATGGAAAAATACTCATGGAAAATTCTATGTTTACATTTGTTTTTTGTGATGCGTATTCCAGTTACAACGAAAGCTCGACATTGAAGCGGAAAACAAGCGTAAGCTGGAGTCGATTGTTAATGATCGAGAGCGCCAACTGGAGCACGAGATGTCGCGGAGTCGTGACGCGGATCACAACAGATCATCCTATACTGATAAGATCACAGCATTAGAGAAAAACGTAAGCTACTGCTTTCCCTTGAATGTTTGAAATGGAAACGTCCAAAGTAATGGACCTGAGGCCTTATATAGTTTTGCCCATTCAAATGAAAAACATTCCAGCTTAGTTGATGCGACACATTTTCGAAAGAAAGAAATGTAGAAATTAGTGGCAGTTATTGTTTCCTAATATAGGACAGGGTTTGCTTGAAAGACTCATTGACAGTTCTGGTTATTTATAATTAAAAAATTAATCAAATTTCGGAAATTGCACAATCCTAAAAACACCAAATATTGAATAATAATTCATGGAATTTCTTGTTCAGTATATAATCAATTAGTGTAAAGTTAGTCATTATTATATATATATATTAGAATTATTTCAATTTCAAGACTTCACAAAATAAAATCAACGATATGAATCGCAGTGGACCGATACACTAACAATGGACAAAATGCTTATTGTAAATAGATTGTTATTTTAAATTTCAGTTAAATGAAAGCAAGGAAAAGGTTCGCCAAGAACAGGAGAACTCCAACAAGGCTCGGAAGCAGATTTCAGATTTACAGCAGGTTAATGTTTGGTAATTTTATTACTTGGTGCTGATCTCTTGTCTGTGGCAGAATAGAGTGAGCAGTTACCAAGAAGGTCACATCCAATCTTCACCAATCATGATGCAATTTACTTCTAGGGCTCATTTGCTTTTTGCCAAGAGCCTCTTGTTAACATGTATTACTTAAAATTATCAAATTACTTCAATGATTTTTAGCTCCACTGGCCAGAGGCCAGCGGGGCTTATATCATGGTCCTGTGTCCGTCGTGCGTGCGTTAACTTTTTCTTCAAACATCTTCTTCTCCTAAACTACTGGTCTAATTCTGATGAAATTTCTCAGGAATGTTCCTGGGGTGATCCTCTTTCAAATTTGTTCAAATTTTGCCCCTGGGGTCAAATTTGACCCTGCCCTGGGGGTCACAAAATTGAAAATTTGCTTATATAAGGCCTATTTTCTGAAAACTTTAAAAATCTTCTTGTCCATTACCATTGGGCCTAGGGCTACCAAATTTGGTATGTAGTGACATCTAATAGTCCTCTACCAAATTTCTTCAATATATGCCCCTGGGGTCAAATTTGACCCTGCCCCGGGGGTCACAAAAATGAACATATGCTTATATAAAGCCTATTTTGTGCAAACTTTAAAAATCTTCTTGTCCATAACCGTATGGCATAGGGCTACCAAATTTGGTATGTAGTGACATCTAATAGTCCTCTACCAAATTTCTTCAAATTATGCCCCTGGGGTCAAATTTGACCCTGCCCCGGGGGTCACAAAAATGAACATATGCTTATATAAAGCCTATTTTGTGCAAACTTTAAAAATCTTCTTGTCCATAACCGTAGGGCCTAGGGCTACCAAATTCGGTATGTAGTGACATCTAATAGTTCTCTACTTAGTTTGTTCAAATTATGCCCCTGGGAACAAATTTGACCTTGCCCCAGGGGTCACAAAAATGAACATATGCTTAAATAAGGCCTATTTTGTGCAAACTTCAAAAATCTTCTTGTTCTTAACTGGTAAACATCATATGTTCAGTTTTGTGACCCCCAGGGCCGGGTCAAATTTGCCCGCCATTATTGTTGATAATCTCACTGTGTAACTTAGTGGGTGTGGTAAACATGATGAATAACACCGGAATAAAGAGAAGAACATTTAAATAAAAAAGTTTATTGTATGAACCTTCATTTGTAAGTTAAGTTAAGATGGTTAAACTTTCAAACTCGAGACCACGTTGTTTGTATTCGCCAAATATTCAATTGCAGAGGTGGTGAATTATGAATATGATTCATCCACAGCCGTATTCGTGGCACGCTTTTTTCGCACAAAAAAACAGTGGAGCGATACAGGGCCATCATGGCCCTCTTGTTTTATATGTTTTGAATTTGTGACACATAACTCGTGTCAATGGAAAATGGGTCTTATGCTATATGCCAGTGTAGCTCCAGATCAGCCAGTACATTTGGACAGTCAGGTCATGAGCTACCCTGTCGGACATAAAGTCACGCATTTGTTGGTGGTCTCATCAGCGGACAGGGTAGCTCCTGACCAGACTGGGAGAATGGGCAGTCTGGAGCTATGCTGGTGGCTTATGGCATAAGACCCATTTTTGCATGATGTGGGTCATGACTCACAAGGTTTAAGCAATTCACATGCTTTATGAGCATAGAAATACATGCCTAGCACTACAGTTATTGTGCTGACATGTTTCTTCAATCTGCATTATAAATGTCGGCCTTATTCACTGTTCACCAAATATTCTCTATATCCATTTTCTGAGGCTAATTTTGAGTCAGTTGAGTTGCCATGAATTTTCCAACAAGATTCATTCTTTCTTCATACAAGCTAGCTATTTTTCTTATAGAGGAGCCATAACATCTTGTGTTAAAACTTGACGTCATGTGCATTTACTTGCAGTAGGTGGCAATTAGAAGGCAGAATTAAGAGGACAACATTTGATCTTTTCTTCACCAAAATGGAGTAGACAACACTTGACGCACATGCATTAAGCCCAGTTTTCCCAGAACGTGACTCATATTGATATCTTTTTCAGAGGCTGACTATGAGTGAGCAGAGTTACCTGGACCTGTCCAGCAAGTACTCAGACCTACAGGGGGCTAAGTTGGCGGTGGAGAAGGAGTTACGGGCACTCAGGCTGGCCCTGGAAAACGAGCAGCTCACCAGGACCCAGGCATCAGAGCAGAGCGTCGAGTTGCATGGTGGGTAATGCTCGCTCAAGCATTAAGTGACGCACTTTCGATCCGTGCTCTTGGATAATGGGGCTTAATGCATGTGCGTAAAGTGTCATCCCAGATTAGCCTGTGCAGTCCACACAACCAGGGACGACACTATCTGTCTAGACTGGATTTTTGTTTAGAAGAGATTTCTTTTAAATGAAAAATTCCATAAAAGTGGAAAGTGTCATCCCTGATAAGCATTTGCGACTGCACAGGTGTGCAACTGCACAGGCTAATCTTGGAAACACTTAAGGCACATACATTCAACCCAGTTTTCTAAAAACGAGGCTGATTTAGTGAACAAGATACTTGACATGCACCAACCATTAAAGAAGAGCGTGGATTTGATTGGTGGTAAATGCCTGCAGTTACCACAGGCTGATCTAGTTGGACACTGATGAGTGTTTGTTAAGAATCATGCAATTGACAGGCATCAGTTTATGCTGTACTATGTAGAAAACACAGATTCTTGTTCTTGATCATTGTAACATTTTTAGCTCACATGAGCGCAACATTCCAATGGCGAACTTCTGTGATTGCCTTTTTTTCCATTTTTTTTTTTAACTTGGTTGGAACTTTTGTCCGAATAATCTTGGTCAAGTTTGAAACTGGGTCATCTGGGGTAACCATAAACATTTAGATCACTGATTGAAATTATAGAAAACTTGTGAACACTCAGAAAGTATTTTTTGAAACGTAATTTCTGAATTGCACATTATTTACTACACAATGCATGTGACACCCTGAAATCATAATTCCCTGTTTTTTCTGGATGACAAAGACATCGGCTTACTATACAGACAGTACACAAACTTATTACTGGATTTCATGTTTTCTTCAGAAGGCATCCAATACCTCAAGAAAAAAACTCAATAAGGGCTTAATGCATGTGCGTAAAGTGGTGTCCTAGATTATCCTGTGCAGTCCCCACCGGCTAATCATTGACGACGCTTTCCGCTTTCTTGGATTTTTTGTTTCAATGAAGTCTCCTCTAAGCAAAAATCCAGTTTAGGCGCAAAGTGTCGTCACTGATAAGCCTGTGCGGACTGCACATGCAAATCTGGTACGCCACTTTACGCACATGCATTAAGCCCTGTTTTCCCACAACGCTGCCCATATTATGTCACTTTTGGATTTTAGATCCACTTCAGAACGCATCCGGTACCTGCAGAAGGAGCTTGATGAAGACTTGATGCATGTGCGTAAAGTGTCGTCCCAGATTAGCCTGTGCAGTCCGCACAGGCTTATCAGGGACGACACTTTCCGCTTTTGTGGAATTGTTTGTTTAAAGGAAATCACATCCACTTCAGAACGTATCCGATACCTGCAGAAGGAGCTGGACAAGGGCAAAGACCGTGACATGTCCTCCAACAACGAGCTACGCAAGCTGCAGGACAAGATCAACGTCATTGAGAAGGCCAAGAACGAAATAGAGCTGGAGAAGCAGAGGTTCGTGACGCTGCTCGAGGCGGAGAGGGGCACGCACCAGGAGACGGTGGCCAAGTTCAATCTAGACAAGAAGAACATCCTCATGTCGACAGAGGAAGCCAATCTTGAGGCAATCAGAGGTGAGCATGTAGCAGTGATTTTTTTACCTGCGAGTCTTGCATCCTGGACTCACAAAAACCTCTGGGGATGCAAAGTTACAAATTATGTGAGTCCCAAACATGCATTGAAATTTCTAAAAAAATATTATAGTCTAATATTTAGACTCGTTCTTTCAATTTGGGGACTCTTAGATTTGCTAGTTATCCAGTCCCAGGACTCAGATGAGAAAATTTGTAAAAATATCACTGGAGCATGTAGTGTGTGGTTTGCATGCTGGTGGTGGTTAACCCCTTTGAGCGCTGGAACCGGATTTTGAAGGCCTTTGCAAACAGTTTGGATCCAGATGAGACGCCACAGAACGTGGCGTCTCATCAGGATCCAAACTGTTTGCTATTCTGATAGTATTCTTTGACAAAAAATCGAAGAAAATGCTGATTTTAGAAATTCAGCAGACAACATTTTAGCAGACGACAAATTTCCCAGCATGCAAAGGGTTAAGGTAGTGCATTGATTTTTTCCAATCTTTTAAACAAAATAGGCGAACCCATAACCACTCAGATAGGCAGTTTGGCAGGTTTGTAGTCCCTTAGAAAATCTAAGAAAATTGAAGGATTCATTTCTAACAATATGATACTGATGAGCAGCAAACAGCATAAAACCTTAACAGACTGAGTTTTATGCTGGTTGCATATAGCCATTTTCACTTTGCTTGATTGCTGGTGGTGATGAGTTTGTTTTTGTAATCATTTTGTTTCGAAGTAATGCATCAGTATTTTAGGTGTCTGCTATTTTACACAAGATAGTTTAAATGGTAGCATCATGAACTTGGTGATAATGTTTGTCGGAATATAATCTCTAAAATACATGCAATACCCAGTCAGATTACCTGAAGCAATTATGGGCCTTTAATTATCCACAATTCGCCAAATAAACCTTGTCCACTCTCTTACTCAAATAATTACTATCCCCCGCCATAGGCGGAGGGATATTGTTTTGGCGTTGTCCGTCCGTCCGTCAGTCCGGCACTTTTATGTCCGGAGCCATATCTTGGAAGTGCTTTGGCAGATTTCATTGAAACTTGGTATGAGTATATATATGGATAAGAGGATGATGCATGCCAAATGGCATTGTACACCATCTGTTAATAACGGAGTTATGGCCCTTTGTATCTTTAAAAAATGCTTTTTACTGTAAGCTTACAGCTGTCCAGAGCCATATCTTGCAAGTGCTTTGGCGTATTTCATTGAAACTTGGTATGAGTATACTTGGTGTTTGTGTATATATAGATAAGCGAAAACCCATCACAGGTACAAATGAGTTAAAAAAAATATACAAAAGGCACAACCCTTCACTTAAACCTTTTCTTTCAGATCTGCACCCATCCATAAACAAAATTTATTTGGCAGGGGATATCAATTCAACGAATTTGCTTGTTTATTTAGGATCATCATAAATTAAACAGCGTTCTTGCAAAATCACCAATTTACATAACAATGCATGAATTGTGTGACTGGGAAGTAACCTGACAATACACAGTACAGCAAACATGGGATCTTTCCTTTAATAACATAACATTTGCCTAAAACGTGTCACAGAAATGCAGCGCAAGTTTGAGAACGAGGAGCGTAAACGCAAGACGGTGGAGGAGCAGCTATTGAGTGTAGAGAAGGAGCGCAGCGGCCTGTCTGTGGACCTGCAGCAGCTGAGGAACCAGGTGTCTGCACTGCAGTCTGACCTGCTGAGGGAAGCGGAAAAGGTGGGCACCGGGATGAGTGTAATGTCTCACGGAAAATGCATGTAAAGCAGTAGTCCTGAAAGATTTGAGCTCAAACCTGTGCAGTCTGCACAGGCTATAATCAGGGAAGGCAATTTCTGATTTTACCGACTTTTTAATTGAAAGGATGTGTTCTGTAAATGAAAATTGAGTGTAGGAGGAAAGTGTGCTCCCTGACTAGCCACAGCACACTGCATAGGCTAATCTGGGACAACACTTTAGACACATGCATTAAGTCCAGTTTTCTCAGAACAAGGCTCATTTAACAATATATTTAGACAATTTTACAGACATTGTTAATAATGGAGATCTTACCAAATAGTATTTAATTGAAATATGAAGGTAATGCAAAATCTTTTTTTTTGCAAGCGGTTTTCAAAAGTAGAGGACTCCTGTTTTGCTTGCAATGCTGTCTAAGGTTTGTAAATTAATGTTGTTTCTATTTGTTTGCAGTCTCGCAACCTGTCCCTGCAAGTGGAGCAGGAGATACAACGAAGAGGGCTCATCCAGACCGACTACAAGAATCAAACAGCGGAACTTGCCAAGTTCAAATCAAAAGAGAAACATCTCCATGGCGTAAGTTTCTGCGACTACAATGACTTAGTATGTGGCAATAAGAACAAGATCCTAAATACTTATAATAAACCTTCATAGGCCTATTTAACAATGTATTGACAGCCCGGATTGTAGGAGAGACAATCATAATTGAATCTAAGGTTTAAATAGGTACATATGCATTCTGTGTTGGAAATATGTTCAATTATCAAAAGTTTGTCATGATAATGTGCAGAGAAATTTAAAATATATGTTTTGTAAAGTACTTTTTTTCTTCTGAATTCCACCTTCTCAGAATAGTTTAATTCCTTCCTGACTCAGGTGACCGCCTCAGGGAACATGGCCCTCTTGTTTAAGTTATTTTCGGTTAATTTAATTTAGCAAAGATGATCTAATTTATTCAAAATTTACCAGACCCAATGGTCTGATTTTTTTGTTGTGTACGCCTTATATTACTCTAGTTGATTTTAATCTAGTTGATTGCCTGTATTTGTTAATATGACAAAGATTTCATTTTGTTTCTGTCTCTATTTCAGGACATGGAGGAAGTTCAAAGAGAAAAAACTGAACTGATGGATGAAATCAAAAAATTAAAAGAGTAAGTATGGGGACAAGAGCGAAAATAAAAGCAAAAATGTCTTGTGACACTTACACTTAAAGGCATTTTTAGAACACAATTACTTTACACAGTTTTTATCATCAATTTGATGTAAATATGTGCAGTCAAAATACAAGTACATGTGTGGACTTAATTAGTAAAAAGTTTCAAAAAAATGTGGGACTCCCAGACTTCATGATAGTTCATTTTATCCACTAGCCATTCGGGCTACTGGAATGGTGAAGACATGAAGTCCAGCAGCAAAATTACTAGCCCGAAGTAAATTTGTTAAAATATACACTCTGCTTCATCGTTCAATATCAGATAATCTATTAAAAAGTAAAATTTTATCCAGGGTATGTTAACTGTAAAGCCTATTGCAAAAACATCTTTTGCGAACACTTCCTTGCATGACATGCAACAGCTTTGTCATTACAATAGTTCAAACCAACATCCAATCCCTTAGCCTCATCTAACACACATATGGTACTGAATGTTCTAAAACTCATTTGGGTTTTGGCCAGTGCATGGGCAGTGCGAAACTTAATAACCAGACTGTTGTGCTGACTTTCGTGCAATGTTCTTAAAGCTTCAGCAGCCTTACTCTTAGAGGAAGGTTTTGATTTTGCCTCTCCAATCTCAATATACCTTTTATGTACAGTACTTTCTTCATGTTGTTTCACAGACTCAAGTTTAAAATTGTTGGTGCCTTTTACAAAGGCTAGAGGGACTCGTGCTGTTTGGTTTTCAGCGACTGTATGCGACACACTGAACAAAACAACATTATTTTCGTATTTCAGCCAAGGATAGATTTTTAACCACTTTTCTTGAAATTCACATTTCCGTGATTTTTCATATACATTTGTTGACTTACAATCAGTAGTGGGCAGTTTCTTGCAGGGCTTCGCTCCAGCTACGTATTTAAGCAGACTCATCTTTGATTAAATTGAAGGTTAGAAACTAGTCCTCACATAATGCAGCCTTACGCGCGGAGGGACTTACAACTTTGGAAACACACACACACAAACACACACAAGGTTACAAAATAAAACGATCTTTATTCTGGAAATGCAAGCCGTGCATGTCGATTGGTTTACTTCAGCAGTAAACATAACAGCATGAGGTGTGCCAATAGTAAATTACCAGTCAAAATTGTTCACCACGAGGCCTGGATTACGACTCGAAAATAACCGCATTTAAATCTCGTATTTTAGGCGAACTTGAACAAAGTTCTTTCGGAAATCTTTGTGAAGTACTCACAAAATAATGACGTTTATTACACCTAAAAATGTAAACAATATTGATACACGGAATTTCTACTGGCCTGACGGGCGTATGATATGGCAATTATAATAGGCCCGAGCTATAATTTACACGCCCAGGCCGCCGAGCGTGCGCTTATTTCGCAGACTGCAGTACATTTTAGCTTATTCTGTCTGCAGGTTCTGTCGTCAGTTTGATTTGTGAGCATTTAACAATAAGTGTTTTGTACCTAAATTAATGTCACTGTTGTTTTAGAGAAATGTCCTTGAACGACCTTCAGTTGAAGGAAATACAAGACCAGTTCGAGGCAGAGCAGTATTTCTCAGTAAGTTCACATAGGGGAATTTCTAGACAGAGTAGCAAGATGGTAAAAAACGAACATCAGCCGAGCCTTGAGAACTGGGCTTAACCCTTTGCATGCTGGGAAATTTGTCGTCTGCTAAATTTCTAAAATCAGCATTTTCTTAAAAAAAAAATCTAAGACCACTATCAGAATAGCAAACAGTTTGGATCCTGATGAGACGCCACGTTGTGTGGCGTCTCATCTGGATCCAAACTGTTTGCAAAGCCTTCAAAATCCGGTTCCAGCGCTCAAAGGGTTAATGCATGTACCTCATGTAGTCTGCACAGGCTAATCAGGGACAACACTTTCTGTTGTTTTTTTTTAAAGGAAGTCTCATCTTAGCAAAAATCCAGTAAAGGCTGAAAGTGTTGTTCCTGGTTAGCCTGTGTGGACTGCACAGGTTAATCTGGGACAACTCTTTACACACATGCATTAAGCACCATTTTACCAGAGCGAGATAAGATAAGAGCAGATGGACAAATTTCCCTGATTAAATTAATGGAAATTGTTACCTGACTGGTCCTGCTATACACGCTGTACCTTCAGAGTGCCTTCTGCATGGCAGGCTCAAAACAATTCAGTCTTAAATAATTTAATACAATAGCTTGTCTTATTAAATGTAAAGATTAAAGATTAATCTCTGGGTTTATCTATTGTTTTGCCATGCAATAAGTCTGGTCACGGTTGTGTTTTCAGTCCCTGTATAGAAACCAGGTGAAGGAACTGAAGGATGAGATAGAAGAGAAACGTAGTGCCATCCAGGATCTACAGGCTGATGTCAAGAGTCTAGCACAAGAAAAGTAGTTTGTCTGGGTTAATTTTCACAAAACTTTTAAGTGAGATCTCACTTGAAGTTGTACCTAGAGGGTGATTTTTATGCCCCCGGTAGGGTGGCATATAGCAGTTGAACTGTAAGTCTGTCTGTCTGTCCGTCCGAAAACTTTAACGTCGGCCATAACTTTTGCAATATTAAAGATAGCAACTTGATATTTGGCATGCATGTGTATCTCATGAAGCTGCACATTTTGAGTGTTGAAAGTTCAAGGTCAAGGTCATCCTTCAAGGTCAAAGGTCAAAAAACAAATTCAAGGGAAGTAATAAGCTTTAAAAGGGAGATAATTTCTAAACCTGCCAAATGATATATTGAAATTTTATTACAAAGCAGTGCAAAAGGGGGCATTGTGTTTCTGACGAACACATCTCTTGTTTACATATGAATATAGTGAAATGAACCGGGAACCAGACCTTCATCTGGTTTGGAGAGGATTCCGGTCAAGAGACAATTCAGTTAAGAGAGTTTTCCACTTAATATTGATAACTGCATCTCAGCCTTGCTAAGTTAAATTAAGTCGTATTTCTGGCTGTATTAATTGTCAACTGTTTACTCTCAGGGAATGGCTTGGTGGTCACCTGCAACTGACACTTGCCAGGCAAGATTTAGTCTTATTTTGGTCTATATAAGCCTGGCTAAATGAAAGGGGCCTTAATACATTTGTGTAAAGTGTCGACCCAGATTAGCCCTTGCAGTCTGCACAGGCGTTTCAGGGACAACACTTTGACGCTTTTATGGTACTTTTAGTTTAAAGGAGGTCTCTTCTTATCGAAAACCAGTCTAGGCCTAAAGTGCAGGGGTTTTTCTGCCTATTTTGGGAGAAGGAGTCTGACCTAATTGGGATTTTTTTATCGACAAAATTGTCCATTTAGGGAATTTTTGCTTCGATGAAACGGCTCATTTTGGAAAAACATTGTGAATTTATCATGGTTAAAAAAGTCAGTGGTTTAAGAAATAAATTTGTTTTTATTTGTTATTTTGTCTTTTTTATATACATTTGTATACATATGCAATATTGGGCATGTTCAACGTTTATTCATTTCATATTTAAATGTATTTGATGAAGACTGAATTTATCTGAGTCGCTAAAGGCTTTATTACGTCGTGGATGAAGGGAAGTCACTTTTTCAATATAAATTATGTTTACTTTTTACGATTTTCAAAAAAAAAATGTTTTTTTTTTTTTGTTTTTTTTAATTGGGAAATATGTAATCAAGATTCAATTTGGAACGGGTCCGTTTGCTTTCGGAATGCCTCCGTTTTCCGGAGGCGCAGACAGTGCTGAAAAACCCCTGAAAGGACACTTAAGGCACATGTATTTAGCCCTGTTTTCCCAGGCTCATATTAACTGTTACATTAATTAAACTGTCTTCTATCAGGGAATCGCTAGGCGGCCAACTGCAGCTGACGCTGGCCAAGGCGGACTCGGAGCACCTGGCACGGACCATCGCCGAGGAGCAGCTGTCCGACGTGGAGAAGGAGAAGACCATGTTGGAACTCGAGGTCAAGGAACTCATCACCAGGCACAAGAGCGAGGTCAACAAGAAGGACACCCTCATAGCCAGTGTAAGCATTATATAGGCCATTGTTAGGACCCTGCAGGGATTGAGTATTTTGGAGTCACGCTGTTTGTCAGTCGGTCGCGTAAAAGGTCGATTTTATTGGATGGAATATAGTGGTTTTGTCTTTATCCAAACATGTTTCATGGGGGCATCAGTGTCTGTGACACGTTCCTTGTTTTAATTGTTGTTTTACTCTTTAAATAGAGATTTTGAGATACAAGTTTGAGGTCTATAAGGTAACAATTATATCCATGGTAAGAGATGCAGACCATTGTTTACTCTTAAGATATGAGCCAGTCCCTGGGAAAACGGGGCTTTTTGCATATGTGTTAAGTATTATCCCAAATTAGCCTGTGCAGTGCCCCAAGGCTTGTCTGGGACAACTCTTTCTGCTTACGAAAAATTCCATTAAATCAGAAAGTGTAGCCCCAGAATGGCAGATTAGCTTGTGCAGACACTTGTCCAGCTCTGTCGATATAGAGTTTTTATGCTCCCCATATATATATATATATGGGGGAGCATATAGTCGCTGCTCCGTCTGTCCTATGTGTGTGTGTGTGTGTGTGTCCGTCCAGAAATTTGTCCCGGCTATTTCTCAGCAACTAATGACTGGAATTCAATGAAACTTAATGGGAAGCTTCACTACCAAGAGGAGNATGCCCCTCAAGACGTTTCCTTGTATCTGAATATATAGTGCAATATTGTGACAAAAAAAATATTTGGGGAGCATCACCCGTCTGTAATGGTTTCTTGTTTGAGTGTTGGTGTGGATGATGCAAATTCTGGTATTTGATCTCCAGCCACAAGTGCCAATATTTCAAGAAAGAAACTGTGATAGCCATGGTTGGGATGGGTCTTTTAAAGAATATGCATGATTTTTATCTGCTGTTTATCTGTAAAGTAACAACAATTTGGAGTTGTGATTACAAACTAAACCATGAGTGTGTTAGTCTGAGAAGTTTAATAGGCAAGCTTCAGAATGAACATGTGCTGTTTATTGCCAAATAATCAAGAATTAAATTTACATTCTGAAATAATTTAACATAAAAATGTTTAAAGTTGAAATGAGAAAAATATTTGTTTTGGGGTTAGGGTAAGGATGAGCTTGTTTTTGTTGAAGTGTTTATTGGGTTGCTGTACAGCCATAAATCAATATATACTACATGTGTACTTCAATAATTAAGATCTGTTTGAAAAATTATATTTTATTTGTATTCATAACAACTTGATAGAAATAAATAATCTGCCATTTCTATGACACATTTGATACAAAAATTTCTCAATCTTTGCATATACATTAAACATTCAAGGTTGAAGAAATCAGATATCAGTTTTAACAATTCACTTATCTTAATAATCAACCATTAAGTGTTTTCAAATAATCATGTGTTAGTCATTATTGGGAACTCCTCATTTTCAAGTAATTACCTAAAAAATGCCACACATTTGTAGATAATGGTTGTATTTTACCTTCAAGGATATTGACATAGTATTTCAAAACCATTATAAGTTTTTTAATATTTTTAAAGTTTAATTTGGTGTAAATGGCTGCACATCAGGTAATTTTCATTTTGTCATTTCAATTGTGTTTGACTTAATTAAGAACATTTTAGATAGAAACGTAAACTTAACTTAAACTTAAAGATACATGAAGGTCTGTGATTTAAGTGATCATGTCCATGTGTTAACCAATTTAAAACTGTTAAAAAGAGTCACAGATACAGATTGCATTAAGCACTTTGTTTGAGTAGAGTTGTCTCCCTTTACTTAGATGATCTGTCTTCTGGAGGAATATGTTCCTAGTTCTTGTTAAAGTCCGCTAAAAATCTTCATGTTTTTTATGCCCCCTTCTTCATAAAAGAGGGGGTTTATTGTTTTTGGCCTGTCTGTCTGTCATTGTGTGTGTCTGTCTTTCTGTGTGTCTGTCCCCAAACTTTAGCCTAGGCTAAAGTTTGGTCATAACTTTTGCAATATTGATCATAGCAACTTGATATTTGGCATGCATGTGTATCTCATGGAGCTGCACATTTTGAGTGGTGAAAGGTCAAGGTCATCTTTCAAGGTCAAAGGTCAACTAAAACTATTTTCAAAGCGGCTCAGTAGGGGGCATTGTGTTTCTGACAAACACATCTCTTGTTTTATATTATCAGACCATAAACCAATCCTTAACCTTGACTGGATATTTGTATGCCACCATGTATTGGAAAAGGGGGAGGAATTAAGCATTGCACTTGTCTGTCTGTTTATTATTGGGGAGGGAGGAGGAATTAAGCATTGCGCTTGTCCGTCTGTTTATTCACACAAACCCTAGCTTGTGATTGATTGAATGATCTTTATGTGCAGCTGATATGAAAGCAAGGCATTAAGGCTGAGACAAGTTTTGGCAGAATTATCTGTCTGTTTTTCCGCAATGAAATATACTGTCCCAATATTGTTTTAGTTTTGAACGTCTCTCTAACTACTGGTATAATCTGGCTCACACTGTCACGGGCAAATGACCTTAATTTGAAAATGATCCTTATTAAAGGAATAGTGACTGCAAGCAGTTTTGGCTGAATTATGGCCCTTTGTCTTTTTGTCTACTAAAGAATATATAGTGGAGTTGTCTGAGCCCAAGCATGTGTTGTAGGGGCATCAGTGTTTGTGACTCTTTTCTTGTTTATTTTAATTGCAGTTGTTTCCCTTTACTGGAGATGTTTATTCAATTGCAGCTAGGAGTTGTTTCCCTTTACTTGAGATGTTTATTCAATTGCAGCTCATAGTTGTTTCCCTTTACTGGAGATGTTTATTCAATTGCATCTAGGAGTTGTTTCCCTTTACTTGAGATGTTTATTCAATTGCATCTAGGAGTTGTTTCCCTTTACTTGAGATGTTAATTCAATTGAAGATAGTAGTTGTTTCCCTTTACTGAATATTTATATTCTGTTTCAGCTAGGTTGTTCTTCCCATAACTATTTAGTATTATGATTTATTCCATTGCAGCTAGAGGATTTCAAGAAGGACTCATTGAGAAACATTGAGACTCTGCATACAGACAAGGATGACCTCAACAACAAGATGAAGCAGATGGCTTCTCGTAAGTGGAAACAGTACATGCTGGTTTTTGTTTATCTTGGACTATGAAATGAGCCTCATTCTGGAAAAACTGGGCTAAATGCATGTGCGTAAAGTGTTTTTCCCAGATGAGCATGTGCAGTCTGCAAAGGCTAATCAGGGACGACACTTTACGCTTTTATAGCATTTTTTGTTTAANGCTTTATACAGGATGCTAGGCATGTAGAAATCTCTGGTATGAGCTTTCTGCATGACTACCATCCTGTGTAAAGCTGTCACCTGGTTTTAAAGACATACATGATTTGCTTTAGAGTGGTCGTTTGATACAACAGTGTACAACATTGACTGTATATACATTTTGTATTTTTGTAGGTTTTTGTGCCTTTTATTACTCGTTCTAAAGGCACAAACGAAAGGGACAAAAGGCAGAACATGCGGCCTAATATCAGACGAGGAATACAAGATTCTGTTGACGATGACCACGAAGGGGACTTATAATATACCTGTTGCTGTAAGGACCCTTTTAGAGAGATCTACTCTACGGCGATATCAACGATACAGGGATTTGTTTTCGGTTGAAAATTACCGATTATATTTCAAAGGAAAGCGGGTTTTGTGTGAATCAAAATGTAAAAGAATTATCATTCAGAGCTATCGTAAAAGTAAAGGGATTGGGGCCAGAGGGCTGTATCAACTTTTAAAGCGGAGCTATTCGGGGGTGTCAGAGAGCATGATTATGCGCATCCTTTCAAAATTGCCAGACTATCAGAAGAAAAATGCCAAATTTCCAAACAAAGCCCCTTTAAAGCATGTATGCAGCAGTTCTGTGCATGATATTCTCCAAATCGACCTGGTTGATATGCAGCGTGAGGCAATAGTATTCAAGAAAGAAAAGTGCAAATACATTTTAAGTGTAATGGACATATTCAGTAGATTTGTGTGGTTACGTGCTATACCAAGTAAATCCGCGGATATCATCACACACCATTTGTCTTTGATTTTTACAGAGTTTGGTAAACCAAAGATTATTCAGCATGACAGAGGACGTGAATTCGATGGTGAAGTAAAACGACTATTGAGAAAGCTTGACATTAAGAACATTCTAAGCCGCCCTTATCATCCTCAAAGTCAGGGGAAAATTGAAAGGATGCATAAGACACTGAAACAAAAGATTGCTTACGATTTGAATCATGTGGATAGCTGCGGGATCAATTGGGCAAAACAGCTTCCAGAATACCAACGTATATTAAATAATACCCCAAAAGAATGTTTAGCATGGAGCACACCTTACGAAGTATACTATGGAAGGGACCCATATAATGATAGGTTACCATTGAACCACAAACAACAGGCAAACAAACTACGCGATGCCGCAAAAGCCGCGACAATTAAGTGTAATACACGCACTGACAAAGCTTACGAAAGGTCATGCAAAACACCTATTTACAATATCGGCGATGAAATTCTGTTACGTTATAAGAAGAAAGGTCTATTAAATAGACGAATATGGGTCGTGGATGGAGTGATACAACAACGATCCTTAAACACAAATATGTACAAAATAAAATATTGTACCCCTGACTCCATTCGAATGAGGTCTGAACGATCAGAAGAAAAATGGTATCACATTAGTGACATCACTCGGCCTTCATCAGATAGGGCTTCATTGAAGAACAAGCTGCACAGGAAGAAGTATTACATCCCACTTACAAGTTCCTCTCAACTTGACAACTTGAGGTCCGACTTCGGACTACCTCTGATAATGAACCCAAGTGGGAATGGCAATTGTCAGTTTGCAGCCGTATCACACCAACTTCTCCAGTACGGTGTATATAGGTCAGAAGAAACACTTCGACATGATGTCATATCGTTCTTAAGACGATCCCCCGCACTCGGCGACAGGAGCAGTACATTGGGCGAAAATTGGAGAAACTCGTTATTAGAGCACCCAGAAATGTATTTGTTAAGAATGGCTAGGAACTTTGAATATGGCGACCAAATAACGCTTCAATCTGTTTCACAACTATATAATGTACAGATTTTAATAGTTTCCACCATAAATAGTGCAACGACATTAATTAGTCCAGATGGCGGTTCAATTTTGTCAAATCACATTCCGCTGCTAATAGTGGGACATTATCCCGAGGGTGCTGGTGAACATTATGTTTCCCTTGGGTACAATCGAGATATGTTAGAATCGATTATCGATAGATCACCACAAATAACCTGGGAATCGACATCACCGAATACGAGCAATGTAACTAGAAACTCGAAAGTAAAACACCGCAATTCGGCCACCAAGGATTATGTCACCCCAGCTAAGATTGCTGACTCGCCCAATACAGATGTTGCCTCGCCCACTATGGATTGTGTCACTCCCACTTCGGAATTTAGCTCTCCAACAAACTATGTCGACTCGCAAACTGAGTATATACAATCTCCCACCAATAATACTGACTCTCTCGCCACGGATTTTGCCTCCCGGGATAAAGGCTTTGATTCACAAACTAAGGATTTCGAATCGCCAAAAAGTGATTTTGACCCGCCCTCTACGGATTATGTCTCTCACAATACGGAATTTAGGGCGCCAACTCATGAACATGCAGATTCACGTGTCAGCAAAAAGAAGAACAACGCGTTTGATAGAGATTCATCTCCAAGTATGGAAGAATTGCGAAAAATGGTCGAATTGAAAAGGATTTCAAAACAAGTTCGGATAAAACGCAATATATATTTACCACCAGAGATCTGGCTTATTATTATAAACATTGCATTGACACTTAATCCAGCGTCGCGATACTCACTTCAACAGGTAAACAGGCTGTTTAAGGAAATCGTAAGCAAGACACCTACTCCCCGATTGTACCTAATTCCTGACCGATTCCGGAATATAACTGTTTCCCCTATCAGCGTAAGACGAATCATTAGAATAGCTGGGTCTGGCAGTGGCTTGGTTCAGGCAATTCGGAATGTTATTCAAATAACCTCGTGGGCGAATGCATGGCTATTCTTGCAATTAGACACATTCTGTGGGTGGTACACGATAAAAAGGATATGGTATAGTCTACCATAGTAAAGGCGTTTTAACCATTATTCCACTTTTGAAATTATAAGTGGTTTCATAGTCATCTGTTGTATCCAGCGTTATAATGAATGGTGTGGACTTTGCTTTTAGCAAAAAGAACTCGTCCTTTTCAGCACGAACTGTTTTTTAATGTCTGCATACCACTTTGTTTTTTTCTGAATTACTCATCATGCGACTTTTATCTGAAAAACAAAATGGAATTTTTCATAAATATTTTTACATGGCTGTTAAAGTTTACTCGTACTACAAAGAGTATATGTGTCGTGTTCTGAGAAAAGTGGGCATTATGCTTGTGCGTATATTGTCATCCCAGATTTGCCTGTGCAGTTCGCACAGACTAATCAGGGACGAAAATTTCCGCTTTTATGGATTTTTTCGTTTAAATGATGTATCTTCTTAGCGAAAATCCAGTTTAGGTGGAAAGTGTCGTCCTTGATTAGCATGTGCGGACTGCACAGGCTAATCTGGGACGACACTTTACGCACAAGCACATATTCGGCACAGCCTGCTCAATTCGTTAGTTTTTTTCTGGACCAGCGCTTTTTGTTATTTTCCGTTTCAAGAAGTTGTTTGTTCCAATGTTAATCTCCATGTAATACGTATGCTCATACACACAATGAAATACAACAACTGTTACATAATCTAGAATAAAGAATAGCGGCGTGCCGTTTGATTCAAACAACAAGATCGCGTAACATGCGTAATGTCGTAAAATGACGTCTATGAAAACACGAGTTAATAATTTGTATAGGCGACAATTATAAAGACGAAATAAGTTTAGAATTTTAACTTTTAATGCGGCGAAACTTTAACATGTCATTTGCTACATATTTTTCTTTTTTGATATCAAGCTTGCAAAAATGCATTTAAAACATACATCTGATTATGGCCTGCGGTCATTACGCAAGAAATGATGACCAATATGAAAAAACGCATACTTTTCAAGGTTAGGTGACATTTATAATTGCTTAGAAAACAAACATAATATACACTTCTAATTACGTTATCTTTATTATTGTTTTTCCAACAAAATTTACTTACAGAATGTAGAGATTCTTTTTTTTTTCGAAACATGTATATGTAATATGTACTCATAACACGCTTACATGGAATATAAAAACAGTTTTATAAATCAAGCGGACATCGCCATTGTTTTCAGTAAAAATGACATATTTGAATGTATATACTTTAACGATTCTGGTTATATATTATCATTTTCCTCCCTGATATGTACTGTTCCAAACCATTTGCATGCTTTAGAGAATAAAGGAAACATTTGTTGACCAATTTCCATTTAATCTGAGCCGTTTTCTAAAAATTTACAAATAAATGACGTTACGGACATTGTTCATAAATATATTCAAACGGAGCAAATTGTATACATTATCAACAGGAACTCTTGCAAATTGAACATGTTTGTTTAATCATAAATGTACAAGATTATAATCAAATGTTCTTACCTTTTAACATCATCTTCAGCTTTATTTTCAATTGCACGTGATATCACCCAAAAACGCTAAGTCGACCGGGACAATTTAACAGTGTTTGCTTTTCGCAAATTATATCGCTTTTTAATTTCGCAGATCACAATTTTGATTTAACATTTAAAAACGGAAATGAATTCACGATCTGATATGATAAAAAATAAGCGTTTGAGTTTTGGCGCCATAAAAATAAAGACGATATCTTGTTCCAAATCGAAGTCAGATGTTACGCAGGACATGCAAAAAAGTGACGTTTGAAGACGATTATCGGGTTTTTTGCAATAACTATACACATCCTGTTGTGTTAAATAATCAATCAAAAAAGATTTTATATGCATTCATTTGGTATAAGTTACAGCAATTTCCTCAGAAATCGTCCGTAGTTATGAAGCGTTGAAGGTTAGCACATATGCGTTTTTCAAAACCGACGTCATTAACATGCGACTGGTCATATACATGTTAACATATATATAATCCCGAAGCGAAAGCGTGCTATTATTCAAACTGATAGTTACAGAATAGATTAACGTTAATTTTATCAATAATTTGTAGGTTATGATATGTTATAAAATGTTTCGTTTCGATATTATCATCTCCGACAATGTCCGTCAATGTACCGAGATAAACCGATACGTTACGAACCACGTCGACATAAACCGATATTACCCGATTCCTTGATTCTGGTTCTTCCTTAACGTAATACTGCTTTAAATAAATTTGATGACATGCGTTTTGAATTTTATATTGTATCTTGCTTATATGTTACACAAATATAACAATAACGTTCTTACTAGATTGGCTGAACGGTTCGATGACTAAACTCGGAAAAAGTCTTTAGTTAATGATGTTTATCAAACATAAACCCATTGAAATGTACATAATTTTACGTAAATTACAACTTCTATTATTTCGACAAAAATTAAAGGGGAAATTGTGTTCTTTGGTAGGGATGAACAATTAATGCATGCAATTCAGTGAAATCCTGTTGCATAATGAACGTTTTTTGTAAATGTGATTATTAGGCTTACAATGGTTTCTCCAAATGATTTGTTATAAAAAAGTTTAGTTCAACCTCGACGCTAACTAGATTATCTCGTTTTTTATTATATGTTCCGGATGGTTTTAAATTGCCTGTGGATACCCACCTAAGGACTATAAGCATTCCGCTTGGCGATTCTTCAAAATTGTGGAAATCAGCGAAGGCAGCGGCAGAGGACGTCAGACTCGAGAGATGACGGTACTCGCGTGACTTGCAGAGCCACCCGCAGCAGTTCCCCTAACCGACCTTCTTCAGACCCGCCAATCGACCATTAGCATTCATCTCGGCTACTTCCGAGAAGTCTTCAAGAAGATCCTCTATGATTGTCTCTTTCTTCGGTCGCGACGTGCACGCTTCAGCTTTTTGACCGAGAAACAACTCGTAAATCGTTCACATGTCTTGTCTAAGCCTCTTATACACACATAGCTGATTGTGAAATGTTCAAGCGTCGCTATATGATCGGAAAAAACAAGCGCCGCTTCGAAATTGATTTTGAAGTACAGGCACCGCAGGAACGCTGTGCTCAAAACGCCTGTGGAAAACCTGAGGCATGTTTACTACAAATCATTGGTGCTTAATTAAAATTTCACACGCACTTAAAGTGACTTGTTCCCAGTTTTGCATAAAACATATAAACAATACAAATGTCATCAATTAAAAAAATACCTGAAGATAACAAAGCTAAATAACACCCTTGTCTAAAAAAAAACAATAAAACAATATGTTTCTTTATTGATGAACATCAATCAAATAATTAAATTTAAAAATTGTAACCCGTTTGTAACGCTTTTCATCGAAAATTTAGCAAAACGTGTTTTGCAAACGTAGGGTTCGAAGAATACTGTAAACGCAGAACATGGTTATTTTATTACAAATATTCCTTTTTTCATTATACATATTTTAAAGCTGTTCCAAATAGTACAATTGTGTTAGTAAAATATGTTAATGATATATTTTTTTAAACGCATATATGTGAACAAGTCCCTATAAAAGGTTTTTGTCTTTTATTTGTTTGCGCTTAATTGTGATCATAACATCATTCTTAAGCTGAAAATTCGTACAGGTAAAATAATTCAACAAACGTGCCTACGGTCACCGCCTCTTTCAAAAAAGTATGCCACGTTAACAAAATCTAAGTAATAAAACTAGACATAAACACTTTTATACAAAACCAGATCAACAAAGTAAGTCATTTAAATTCTCGTCTATGCGTAACAGATAAACTGATTACGTAACACCTCTCTTTGATTTTCAATGAGAAATTAAAGAGATCTTTGCGCGTTTTGATAAATTGACAAAATGAGAAACACAATTCAAATTTGCAAATTTTCGTTGTATTTATGTTCTTTTTTTTGCTAGGAAACCGTTATACTTAACATGTACCAATACAAAACATTATTTGCATCCTTTGACGATTTAAAAAGATGAAAAATATCAAGCGTTACAAACGTAAAACGATTGAATAATTTGGAAAATTTTGTTGTTGTCGTTTTATTTTGTGAAACTACGAGTATTGTTTATACATTGTATTAAGAATAAAATACATGCACTGTTAAGTCAGCAAGGGTGGCCGAGTGCTTTTAGCGCAATACCATTACTCCAAGGGATCAAGTCCATGTTTGAATTACTTTTTTTATTTCTTTAATTTTGTTTTATACTGGAACTCTTTAGTCCCGATGTTTACATTTACCAATTTAAAGCATTAAATGAAAAACTTCAACTCATGCCCAAAATCTGTTAAAAGGCCCCTTTAAACATGGTATTCTTATGCAGATCAGGTATTAGGAAGTGTTTTCTTTCCTGAAACGTGTTCACAAAAAATAATACAATTTGGCAGATTGTTCGATTCTGCGTACATAGTGCGAAAAGATCGCGCTGATGCGTCACGAAAGTTTATTAACTGACGTATATTTGATAAAAACAGTTATACATATCTATAAAACGTTCGTTCAACCAACGTGCTCACGGTATTCTAATTCTCACTCCTAATCCGCGACAGGTCACTCTTTAAAGATTAACATTCACTCATTGACAATGGTCCATTTATCCAAGATAAAGTTTTACTACAAAACATAACCTCAGCGACATCTGTCCGGGGATTAACTATGCGTAGACCTGAAGTCCCGAGATGAAGGCTGTATGTTTAATAATAAATCCGGTATTATAATAATAATAATAATAATAACAAAGGAACACGATTAAGTACGTAATCCATACACATATAAAAACAGAGTTTAAACGATGCATCGTAGTATCGATTAAAAGAATATATATTTATGCAATCAGAGAACAACCTATTTCTCTTTATTGAATTATCATAATGAATTATAGCCTTATATCTGTGTGGTTATGTTTATGCTATTTATGGCCGAATCCATGCCATAAGTAAACTCATGTGTGTAATATCTTAGTGTTTTTCAGGAAAAACGCTTACATTTTTAAACCTTTTTTTAAAAGTGTATTTACTTATATTTCAATTCATGTATGTTTTTATGAGAGAGTCGCATTGTCATGATTAATATTGACATCAAACATTCCAAACTGTATTACGAACAGAGAGAAGGAATTTATTTGCGCACCAGTGACTATGCAATAATTCGCTCAGCCATATGGTACTATTTTACTTCTTTATCGGCCAAGCCCCACTGAATACTTTTTTATAATTAAACTTATATATANATATATATAAACCGGTTGATGGTGAGGCATGTTACATCATGTTAGATATCTCGCACACATATGGTAAATTTTACACACAACAATAACTAGTTTTAGTGATAAAACACTTTCTGGGGCAATGGAAGGAAAAACACAAAATATATATTGAGGATTGTCAGTAATTATACATGTGCTGTACTTTTTTTAGTAAATAGAAAAGTTAACGGGGTAATGGAATCCTTTGTGAAATTTCGTACAACATTAGCAACTTAAACACAAATGAGACTCATTCTGGGAAAACTTTTATGAATATGCTTAAGAGTAGTCCGAGATTAGCCTGTTCAATCGGCACTGGCTAATCTGAGACAACACTATCCGCTTTTATGAAATTTTCTTTTGATGAACGCTCCTTTAAGCAAAAATCTAGTAGCGATAGAAATTGTCATCCCTAAGTAGACTATGTGGACTGCACACGAAACTCTTGGACGACAGTTTACATACAAACATGTATTAAGCCCGATTTTCCCAGAGCGCAGCTCAAATACCTGACAGCGCATATTGCAATTATGACCTTTATGTTATTGCACATACTGTGGCTCTTGGCAAGCATGTAAACAATGGATTATCACGCGAAACATGTGATATGCAATTTTCAAGCTTTTGTCTTCTGTGACATGTGTTGGTATAAAAAAGACAAAGTAAATGGACGACCTTGAGTTTAACTCACTATATATGCCAAATTGTGTATCGATTTGTTTAACCTTTTTTGCCATTGTTCTCAGAAAACATACTTGCAATAAATCGTCGGCTGATCCAGATTGCGATCATCTTGGTTAAAGGTTTGATACGAACCATTTGTTACTTTAAGTTACACAGAGGGGGTAATCACGTGATAGTCAAGAAGGCGACGTCCATGCCGAGTCAGGTATTTTTCGCCCTTTTAAACTCTTTATAACATTAATTATTTTGTTAATGCCAACTCTTTCCAGCCATTGAGAACAAATGCTTTAAATAAAATAACAACATACTAGTTATGTTTTTTGTCCAAGAATGCGTTTCCTTTTTCGAGTTCCTTTACATAATATGCATGTTGTAACGTCATATGTAGACGAACTATATTGAGTTGACGTCTAATCAAGTTAAGTTTCTAAACAAAGCTGGTGCAAACATAGCACAACAAGCTCTTCGTAGCCCTTTAAACTAACTAAACGTGTTGCATTTGCTTATGCGTCAAATACTACTATATTAGATCCTCGTTCTGGAAAAACTGTGCTTAGTATATGTGCGTAAAATGTCGCCCAACATAAGCATGTGCAGTAAACGCAGGAAAATCAGGGACGACACTTTCCGCCTCGATTGTATTTTTGTTTAGAAGGAATATCCTTTAAACAAAACCTTCTATAAAACTGAGAGTGTCGTCCCTGATTAGCCTGTGCGGACTGCACATGCTTACCGGTATTTGGAATGCCGCTTGACGAAAGTGCAGTTAAGGGTTCTCTCATAAAAAGGCTCATATCTTTCAACGCCTGGTATGACTCATGTTTGTTTTGCCATGTAATACAAGAGCTTACAGCGTTAACACCGATTTAAAACATAAAATGATTATAAACCTGTTTATTCCAAAATCAGCCCAACCATTAAATCAATTGTAATTTGTTGTTCACGCGTAGGCACAGATACAAACGAACAACGTGCACAATCTTTGTGACGGACAACTTGTTGAAATGTTTTAAATTTGACCTACATTTAGTCCATGGAAAACTATGTGTCAAACCAAGTTTAAAATTGACGCCTTTACAGTCACAATGCTTAAATTATTGAATATTAATTTCAATACGTATTTGTTTAAAATGGCTTAACCCTTACAAAATACATTTTGTATTGTAAACATTATTTCTAGCCGTTGATGTTGAGATGCTTTGGCAGGTACTTATGACATTTCAAACTGGAGTAAACATGACATCGGGCTAGTTAGTAAACGAATCATCTTAAGTTTGTACAATATTATATTCCATACATCTACGTAAAAAAGATCAAACGTATGCGGTATGTTAATCGAATGATTATCACATTTGACCTGAACCAAGTTTTGTATTCAATAACACAATCACTCACAGACAAAACATGCAGATGCTCATAATGCACACGAACAGAAAACGTCCACTGCATAGTGTCGATTTTATGCATCTATCGTAGGAGGAATTTATAGTCAGTACCGCTTCATGCAGGTGTATAAAGAGTGCGTATAGTGTCATCATTCTAGTCCAAACCAAAGTATGCAGTGTGTGCACAGGCTTAGCAGAGACGGGACATTCCATGACACTGTATTTTTGCAAGGAAAATACTTATATGTTTAATGGATAAACACCTTTAAGAAAGCTTTGTGCTTACTCACAACTTAAAAGATCAACGTGTTTAAAATATAAAAATTTCGGGTGATATAAACGTCAAGTCGATAAGGATTAAGTCGGGATACTGCTGCTGTTGTTACTGCTGCTGCTGCTAGTGCTGCTGCTGTTGTAACTTCCGCTGCTGCTGTTGTTGCTGATGCAGCTGCTGTTACTGCTTTTGATGCTGTTACTGCTAATTATGCTGCTGTTACTGTTGCTGCTAATAATTTTGTTTCTAATAATATCTTGAAAAAATCTTCAAAGTTTTACACCCACAAATTTACTCCACCCTGGCTCTAAACAGCTCTAAAGACGCCCTGACTGATGAAATACACCAGTGATATTCATAGAATATACCTCCGACTTAAACCATTACATCAACCACCCCCCGCTCAGGTTCAAACAACCTTTCTTCTTTACTACAAATTTCAACTAAAATCCACCGGGGCAACATCCCCAAGTTTTCCACCGTGAAATCTGCAGCAATTAAAAAGAAAGAGATCGCAGCGCCATTATCTTCGAAAGGTAAGTACTTGGGCCACCTTTTACCACCGGGTAAGGGACTTACAACCTAGTATATTTGCTGAAAAGAGCTTTTGAGTAATAATGGCGTCTTTACCTCGCTATAGCTGTTCTGCAACTCCCCGTATATCCGCTGAGCCAGCAATAGGGCCGCAGGTACAATTAACTGCCGACAAGATAACCGTCTAGTCTGGTTCCCGTCACGACCGGCTGGTTCCCGCTGGGGTACCGAATGCTACAGCAGCAATGAGTTTGAGGTATAAATGTTAATAACTTAGTTCATCCTATTTAAAAACTGAAATCACCCTATTTTTCTAAAATCAATGGGTGATAACCCTATTACCCAAATAATTATCTGGGGCACTGGAGCCATATTCATCAATAATAAACTCAAACTTGAACTTAAACTCAGACTTTGACTCAGACTTAGACTTACTACAGACAGACTCAGGATTCGTATTCACGAACGCGTTTGGAAATAGACTTCAATAAGATTGTGTGTTTTTTTTATGACGTCACGACTAAGCGAACTCTCTAGTAGGGAAAACGCGCAAAATAGTGTCAAAAATAGTAGCAGACATTTTTTATATAAGTTATAACTAATTGTATGGAGTGTATGGCAGTTGAAGACAGCGAAACGAAGCGCCAAAAGGTCCAGATTAGTCCGAGCCAGAGATTGTTTTTAATGCGCTGGTTCGGGACCGCTGGAGCCTTCTATCGGCGAGTATATGGGGATCGGAGCCGAAAGATTTCGGTTATTCGAAGAAAAAACGGGACGAGGTGGCAAACAGAACATCAGTGTAAGTTATATGTTATTATCGTATCTGCCTTATAGATGTAATATTTTATTTAATAGCTTACGATTGGATTTGCTACCGATGTCGTTTTTACTAGCGCCGAATAATGCACTATGTAAACAAGGGGCATAACCACTCAGCAAATTGTACTTACGGATTTCGGATGTGATCTATATCTACATCTACATCGTTACGTTGATCTGTCAGACTTGACAATCCTTCAACGGTGCGCTAAGAAGAAGAGATTAAACAGAAAAAAAGTAAAGGTAGAAGTATAGAATCGACGGAGCGACATAAAGATACAGGCAGAAATAAGGAAAGTTTTTTCAGCTGCTTTCGATTCATCAAGGCTGACCTCTCCGGCTTCCGTGGCGGTTAAGGGGCACTAGGCCCCGCCGGCACAGCCCGAACCCATCATTTGAATTTACTTGCAGCTGGTAGAGAGTCCCCGCTAGAAGGTAAGGTTTGATAGCTCCTTCTTGAAAGATGCCAATGAAGGAGCCTCAGCAACTGTGGAATGTGATTGTGGAATGTGTTTTAGTTTCAAACATTTGTTATGATTTATGGTACAGTTGCACATTCTTTGTTTCCAAAATTTGCACACATGAATTGTTTTTTAAGTATTAATAATGGATATTTGTGCTATCACGGATAAGTGTACCATTTAAGAAGGTCTATTGTTTTATTTTTCATCTCGTACCATGTAAGATTCGTACCCATGTGTGTTTTATTCGTATCTGTTTACAATCTGCACATTTCCAAACGAACTTTTCATTTACTACAAGTTTACATCGATAACTATTACCTGTATGTCGTTTATATTAAACTAATCGACAGTCATGATGGTAAACATGAAATGTAATGTGTTTCATTAATACTGCTATACATCATACAATTGTTTTTATTTAACTTTATTTCTTTAAGAAAATTTGCGGTCGCAAGAACTGGTGAACATTTCCGGAAGAAGTACCAAAATTCCAAGGTTCGGTGTAAGTTGTCATAAATTACTTTTTTTTGTTATGCTTTCTTTTAATTAAATTTGTTGAAAAACTAAAAATCAATTGCAATTAGTTTGTTTCAATATTACTACATGTCGAACCTAATATGTGTTTTCTATGTGATATAATCACAATGAATACTTACTTATATTGTTTAAATTTGTAAAAAAGCTTATGAGCATTTTCATTGGTTAATGTATGTTTTATGGTACTGTATTTTTTTGTTGAAATGATGCTAGAATATATACAGCTACGTCACGCATTGTAAACAATTTTCAGTTTTTTTCGTTAAATTTAACCTAAATAATAATTGTCTTTGCGTAATTGAATTAGTGTTATAAAAAAGATCTGACACTTGTCGATTCATATGATTATTGATTAAACTCATCAAGGAAATATGTAGGTAAGCTCACCAAAGGTGCACTTAATAACAATATTCATGAACTTGTTCACAGAAATATGGTATGAAATGTCAACTTGTATCAGAATCTTTGTTTGTTGTAAATGTAGCAGGGTTCGGTATAAGGACAATTAAAATAAAAAATTAAGATCATTAATTTTAGATCGGCTAATGAAGTTTGTGCATTTAAGGAAGTATTTCTTTTCCTTTTTGTTAGATACTTAAAATCACTTGACTATTTCAATTTTGTTGTTGAGTTCATTTATTCAAGGAATGAGTGCAAATACAAACATAGTATTTCTTGGTAATCAAACAGTATGATTTGTTATTCTTCAAATGTAGACATTAAAAAGGTCGGAGAAATGCGGCACCCAATCTGAGATATGTTTTGGAAGAGTCTTTGTGTCTGTTCAGATAAAATTATTATTATATATTTTTTTAATTTACAAAGACTTCAACAAGTAGAATTTATTTTTATTTTATATACTAGTAATAAAATAACTGTGTGTATGACTGTATTGAAATGACGTTTCTTTGGCTATCATAATTTATCANCCAGCATGCACTATACCGATTTGTCGCTGGTTCCCAGTCACGAGGTATGTGCGCGTTTTGTAGGCCGGGCACCGGCACAACAAGGTCTATTGTTTTAGTTTTTATCTCGTACCTTGTTAGATCCGTACCATGTGTGTTTTATTCGTATCTGTTGACAAATACAATCTGCACATTTCCAAATGAACTTTTAATTTACTACAAGTTTACATCGATAACTATTACCCTGTATGTCGTTTATATTTAATCGACAGCCATGATGGTAAACATGAAATGTAATGTCACATATGTGTTTCATAAATACTGCTATGCATCATACAATTGTTTTTATTAAACTTTCAGAGAATTCGGGGTCGCAAGAACTGGTGAACACTGAACAGTGCCGGAAGAAGTACCAAAAGTCCAAGGCTCTGTGTAAGTTGTCATAAATTACATTTTTTGTGTTAATTGTGACATTAATTAAAGGTGTGTAATGATTCATTTTAAAGACCGCTCGACTTTTAACGAAAAAAATAGATAAGCATGGTTGTTTGCTGTAAATCTTGTAAGCTAATTATTTTAAGGTAGATGTACAGAAGGAAACTTTCATGAACGCGTGCTTTTAAAGCGAACAACCATGTGAATATTAAAATACACGTGCAAAATAATTGACTAAGTAGCATGTGTATACTGGTGGCAGTGCCTTTTCATACTGTTTATATGTCAATTTCAAAGTTTATGAGGTCTCTCCGCACATGAGGCTGTATTATGTGAGGATCTGGAGTGTGTCCCAGCACTGTTAATAAGCATAAGACTAGAGAAAGGCGTGATACATTTTGAACAATATCTGCATTTCCAGCTATTTATATCCTTCTTTTATTTTGAGGGGGTTGTGTTCGTTACTTACAGTCAGTCACTTACTCATTTAGTCAGTCACTCACTCCGTCACTAACTTTCTCACTCAATCACTCCCTCACTTACTCACAGGCGGACTCAATCACTAATGTCACTCACTCAGTCACTTATTCAGTCAATCAGTCATTAAGTGTCGCGGATCAAGATTTTGGTATTAATTATCGGATACATATAGCCCTTAAATAATATTGTAATGTATGTTCTTCGCACTTTTGTGTTTGAAAAGTCTTTTCGCTAAGCTCAAGGCAATATTGATAACACCAAGTGAGTGTCTGTAACATAATTACACTGATGTGTGTAATAATTTAAATAGTTTCAGACAAAAAACCCTGGGTAGAACCAGTACTAATTATGAATGCATATTAATTGAATATAACAATAAATCAAGTAATTTTCCTGGGTATGGTTATTAGAACCAGTAGTACCAGTACTAACAACGTATACATATTAATTTAACATATTTACCACATAATAAAGTCACGTTCCTGGGTAAAACCAGTACTTGACACAGAAATACATGAATACAATGAGAACATAATGCCAAAGTAACAACACAAACGAACATAATTATCAACTTATTACATAATTTAACTGATCATGTATATGTTTTTTTCAGTTGTTGCATCACAGATGATATTTTCGGCAATCGCAAAGACAACAACGAGCAATACGGAACAAAAAGGTACATTAAAAAATCACCATTCACCTAACAATACACGACATTAAATTGCATATTACGCATGTAATTACATTTGTGCATTGAATGATAACATATGCACACTGAAATTAAATGAAGTTATCAGTTATCATTGTTTGTATTATGTATTGTAAGTTCTTTAAATTAAGTTTAAAAAACAACAACAGCAATACAATAACCAAATTCATCTTGTTCTTATTAATAAACAGCAATTAACACACTATGCTACGATAAATGTTATCTTCATCAACAAATAATAACATCACTTATATTTCCATATTAAATTAACTTTGAATTAACTGTTGTTACAGATACATCAAATCTAGGCATAATGCAAATATTATAATATTAATGAGCATAAGTGTATGTGCATAAGTGTTTTACAAAGTTATCTGTTTGAATTAATGTTTGCTGTTTATTTTTGCAGCTTCTTCATATGCGTTACAAAGCAGTGAGAGTGCCACAACAGCCAGCAGTGAAAAACATATGGTAACTAATAGATCATATATATGCAAACCATATGTATACATCACATTGAAAATGCAAACCATATGACTTATAATGTATACATCACATTCAACACAGTATACAATATAAAAGAGATTCAACCTTATATAAAACAAAATAAAAGGAAAAACTAAAAATATGCATTAAATTAACATTAAACATTGTGTTTGAAAGTTAACACTGGGATTATTATACATGAAATTACTATTAAGTATACATGTAGTATAATTATTAACATAAGTTGTCCATTTTATTGCATTGAAAACATCACTGGATTAAATTAATTTAGATTTTTTAAGTGACACTATACTTTTTTTATGTTATTTCAGAGTCTTCAAGTCATGTAAGTCATGAAAGTAGAGACATAAAGTGGACAGAATGTAAGTTTTGGATATCTTTAAATTTATATTTCAAATTGTCTGGAACACATCTTGAAAATTTAAATATTTGTCAACTTAACTCTTAGGAAGCTCTAATTGGAAGAAAGTGCAGTGCATACAATTAATTAGGAGTTAATAATTAGGTATAATTTGAGGTTGAGACACTTAACAGACAGAATGTTTAATTTTTTTTGAAAAGGGGACCAAATAGGCTTTGTCACAAATAACAGGGTCTCTGACCATGGCATTGACAATAAAAGTTTCTTTTCAAATTTGCAAATGTGCAAGTATTACAAAACATAAGAGATAAAGTAAAGTTTTATGTTTGTGCGGTTACCAGTTTTGCTTTCAAATATCATATTAATATGCATTTATTTGATGATAATAATTTACACTATTAGTTTTAACAATCAGCGTGTTCAAAAATAATTAAAAAGAAAAAAAAACACAAAAAACATACGTATATTTTCAATTCACATACATATTTCGGATTATCGGATTATCAAAGTAACGATACTAAGGTGTTCGCAAGCGCACTTATTCCTTTGGCCAGTGTCCCATCACAAAACAATTAAAAAGAAAGCCCCGAATCTTGCAATAAAAGCCAGCCGATCAACGCACTTAAATCGGAAAAAAACGGTGCTGACTAAGTTTTGGATTGCTTTTGAGTCGAATCGGATGAAAGTAAATTCTATTCATAACTGCAAAACAGTTTCATCTCAATAACTAGTTTTGTTTAGTGTGTTGAACTGAACTTGTGTGTGTATGTAGTCCGCATGCAGATCTAGCAGGGGATTGAACCTTTAATAAATTTAAGTTTACAAATTAGGAACACGTTCGGAACTTGGTTATGTGGCATGGCCATGTTACTACTTGTATTATGTAGTATTTAAAATAGAAGGAAATGTATATGAAACCGGCCACATTGGTATATCGGATGTGACGCATGGGCTTTCGCTATTTACTACCATGGTCCCATATTGAGATTTGAAACGGCTTCTAACATTTGAGGATTTATTTANATTGGTATATCGGATGTAACGCATGGGCTTTCGCTATTTACTGCCATGGTCCCATATCGAGATTTGAAACGGCTTCTAACTTTTGAGGATTTATTTTATAGAATTAATTATTTATATATTGGGAAAGCGTATAGCAAGTCATTCAAAGAGGAGATATATCCTAATGAATTTTTGATTTTTTGTGTTATTTGAGTGTTTCAAAATGGGAATATTTTATTTTGGACAATAAATACAAGTAATATTCTGAGTTAATCACGTACACCACAACACATGTTGCAAAAACCAACACAAAAACGACATTTTATATGATTACTCATATGCAGTGTCAATACATATCATATGGTTACAAAAGGGAGACAAATTCGACTCGACGAAATGCGTGTAGGAAAACGTTGTATACCTCGTGTAGGTGAGCTCGTTTATAGATGTATATTTTAAATGTGGATAATGAGTATATTATATTTTGTATNACGAAATGCGTGAAGGAAAACGTGGTATACCTCGTGTAGGTGAGCTCGCTTACAGATGTATATTTTAAATGTGGATAATGAGTATATTATATTTTGTATTATCTGTTTGCTTTAAATCTAACACATTCACATCATAGCTTGTTGAGTGTAGAGAAACAAATCAGTGATACTGTATTTAATATAATATTATAAGAAAAACATTGATGCGTGTACAGCGTCGGATAACCACTTACGCATTCACGAACAAAACCGAACGNAAGTCTTAATGTACAATTATAGTTCCATAAAATCATGTTTCCCATCGCACATTTTGTATGATCAATGCAACCAGGCAAACAAGATAATACTGTCGGATTCAAGTTTGTTTGATTAATGTTAATAAGGTCGGCCTATTTCAATAGTTATATGAGATAATATCACTTGAATGGCTTGTTAAGTATACAGTCTCTAGATTTTGATCTTTCAACTTGTTGACTTAGTCTATTCTTCAAACTCTACAATGAATACACGGATATTTCGTGTTCCTACTTGCTAACAATAAACCTTCAAACATTCTGGACCAAATAAACCTTTAAATATTTATAGAACCCTAATTATCATGATACAAGATTTATCATTAATTACCATTGTATAACATAATATTTATTTTATAAGAATAAACAATATGCATATGCTACGTTACATACATTAAAAAAAAAAATCATATGTTTTTCATATTCGAAATGGTTAATTCCTTTAGCTTATCCTTTTCTTGATTATTTAATTTGCATAATTATGACGTCATGCCACGTTTTAGTATATTCACCGTATCCGGGGCACATGTTAGTATACTTGAGAGTACCCAGGGTTCATGAAAGTAGTACCCGAGCCGACAATGACCAATCGAGCGTTAATGACACTTTGAATTGTAAAACGTTTAGTAAATCAGCATTCACGAACAAAACCGAACGCAAATATAGGTTACAATCCACACGAAGTATTTATGCTAATTGAGTTCCAGAATAGCCGGTAAATGTTGTCGAGCTAAATAAACAACTATCAAACATGGTGCTCGTTTTCTATCATCGACAAACAATACTGTCCGGCTAAATATGCAAATATGAAACATGGTTCTCTTTACCCTTCAATCGACAAATAATACTGTCGAGCTTAATATGCAAATATAAAATATGTTTCTTTTTATCCTTCAATCGACAAATAATACTGTCGAGCTAAAAATGGAAATATGAAACATGGTTCTCTTTATCCTTCAATCGACTAATAATACTGTCGAGTTTAATATGCAAATATGAAACAAGGTTCTCGTTTTCTTTCTATCGANATATTTGGAAATTTTTCAAATCAAAGAATAAACTAAGCAGTCGTAACATTTCATTGGAAAGATTTTTAATTATATTTTGAAAACCTTAGCAACAATATTTTTAATTGCAACAATATCGAGGAAGAACAATTTTGTTCTAGCTATAATTTTAGTGCTGAAAATGATGTATTTCCAGAGTGAGACCAGCCTAATGAAGTCAAGTTTGAAATTTAACAACTCAAGAGGAATAAGGCAGCTGGTATTGATTTTATATTAAACGAATATTTAATAGAATATAGCGATATATTGTGTAACCATTTGAGTGACATTTTTAATTGTATACTGCAATCTGCTTTTTTGCCTGAACAATGGACACAGGGAATTTTTCACGTAAAGCAGAAAAATATATGTAAAGGAAAACATATTAAATTATTTATAAAATATCATAATTAAGAGACATTATTGTACGAGCGTAATTTCTCAAGAGAAATCATTTTCAGATAACATTTCCCTGCCCTTAGGTTAAACGTCAATTTACTGTCACCCACGGGGATTAAATTGCACTTGAATTATCGGTCACTGAATAAACAGATGGCGGATATCGCTTGTCCAGCTGATTTAATTATCGGTCGACTTCACATATATTATTAATTGTTGTTATCACCTTTTCATTGGTGTTCCACAAGAGTGATTTTTACGTGGTTCAATTTCATTGGTTACCTGAACGCCCAACGCATCATTAGAATAAGTAGTATAGTGGAGTTAGCTACTAGAGGCCGAGACGGTCGGACGGAAAAATAAGAACGTCCGAGTCATGTAGCAATTAACCGATAAACTGTATAAGTCTGTACGCACTTTACGAGCAGAAATGTAATTTCAAGATTTATAATCATCACGTTTGAAGCCCATGTTGGGTTTTGCAAGTATATTGTTGACTATGATATCATTGGACATTGGAAAGGGTTTGTTAATTTAAGAAAGCAAAGTAAACATCAATGGAACTTTATCGATGTGTTTGTTCAAATGAATAACGTCACAGAATTATAATCCCATTACACAAAAAGGGCTCTGTAAACGATGCTAACAATAATAGAGAAATAATACTTGTGAGTTGTTTCTTAAAACTGTTTACTACAATTGTTTATAAGCGCATTGATTTTTTGTGTGAAAATAATAATTATAGTATTTCGGATGCACAATTCGGATTTCGAAAGGGCTCTTCAAC
>VMBQ01001892.1:81815-160344 GCA_007657795.1 Dreissena rostriformis | reverse complement strand
TGGAAACATTGAATTTTGCAACGTTTGACACGCCATAAATCTGCACGCAAGTTATTTTGGGCGGGCCGGGAACTAATCTGCACGCACGTTATTTTGGGCGGGCTTGGAACCAATCTGCACGCAAGTTATATAGGGCAGGCTGGGAACCAATCTACACGCAAGTTATTTGGGGCGGGCTGGGAACCAATATACACGCAAGTTATTTGGGGTGGGAACCAATCTGCACGCAAGTTATTTGGGATGGGGTGAGAACCAATATGCACGGAAGTTATTTGGGGCAGGCTTGGAACCAATCTTCACGCAATTGTTTGGCGGAGGGCTGGGAACCAATCTGCAGGCAAGTTATTTGGGGCGGGCTGGGAATCAATCTGCACGCACGCAAGTTTTTTGGGGCGGGCTGGGATCCAATCTGCAAGCCATTCATTAGGGACAGGCTGGGAACCAATCTGCACCAACGTTATTTGGAGCGTGCTGGGATCCAATCTGCACGCAGTTATTTGGGGCGGGCTGGGATCCAATCTGCAACCAAGTTATTTGGGGTGGGCTGAGATCCAATCTGCACGCACGTTAGGGGTGGGCTGGGAACCCATATGCATGCAAGTTCTTTGGGGTAGGCTGTGAACCCATCTGCATGCAAATTATTTTGGGTGGGCTGGGAACCCATCTGCATGCAAGTTATTTGGGGAAGACTGGGAACCCATCTGCATGCACGTTATTTGGTATGGGCTGGGAACCAATCTGCACGCAAGTTATAATGGATTAAATATAAGTTATTGCGAACTTGTATTATTCAACTTTTGGGGATTGTGAAGAAATGCCATTTTTACGACGAGTATGTGTTTGTATTTAAGCAAACAGCATCTACGCCATAACAAATATCAGATTTGGAAAAAACTGTGACAGAGTAATTAAATAAACAATTCGCAGAAAGCAAACATGTTAATTATTAATGTTCATACTGCAATATCACAAGCAACTATTTTTGTTCTGTTTGTCTGGTTCCGTAAACATTTATTAAATACAAATACTTTTCGATTAACAATTGCATAGATTTCATTTAGACCTGTGACCAAAATTACGAAAAACAACACCCTTCTTCATTTGTAAGCTTAAGTAAAAATAACACCATTACTTTCCCCGTCTACTTGTGGAAATAATCTTCCGTCTAAAGCAATTAATCACATCGCTGCCTATGTACGAGATAAAACACAGTTGTAATACTTAAATACGAATATCTATACATTTCCCTGTTCCGTTCACTACAACTAAGCGATGCATATTTTGTCAAAAAATATAATTCAGTAATCCGAGTCTGGCATAGGAGTCAGACGAAAGACGTAATGCCATATTTCATAGAAACATGTAAAGAAAGATACAGATATGTTTTGGAGACAGCGATTTGTGTGCATAATAATTAAAAATGATTATTTTCCGCTGATTTATTATTCTTAAACTGTCATTTTTTTTCTATTTAAGAGATTTATTAAAAATAAACGTTATTATATTGTTTTTAAAGAAAAAAAATATATATTTTAAAGAGTTTGAACACAAACCTAAGGTTTGTTATATCTTAAACCTAACTATTGAACGTTGTTTTTGGTTAATTCATTAAAAACCAAATTACATTTGCCTGCTCATTTACATATATTTATGTAGCATATGTTATGCAAAGCATTTAAATTGTTTGTTCCGTGTTAATGTGGAGATGTTTATTACCAGTGTTATCGTAAACAAACATTTTGTAAGCACCTATTTTCATATTGCATTGTGACCTAGATCTTTCACTAATATTAAGTGTCGTGTAGCCTTTCACGTGAGCAAGATAACGGTTCGAAAACAAAACTGCAAAGGAAAAAAATGAATAAAACTCTTTAAAACTAAGTAAGTATATAGCGATGTATAGAAATAGCACTGCGTGTGTATGTTATATGTTATTTTACTAAGCTTGTTATTTAATAATGATTTGAAAGAGGCGTATTTTATTTATATATTTAACATTAACACTATTAAGATATATTTGGGGGCGTTGTTTTTATAAAGTCAGTGTCATATTCTATCAGACTTTATCGGACATAGGAGGTTATAAGGTATGGACTATTATATAAATATTACGTTTCTAAAAAATGATAATAGTATAATACACACAGAGAGTGTGAGAGACTCTTAAAACTATTGCTATATGAAAGTTGGTGACATTGCAGTATGCGGATATGGAAGAGAATGTCGGCCAGTCTATCCATGTTGCTAAATGACAATTGCATATTGTTTAATGACAATTGTTTATTGCTTATTGACAACTGCATGTGGACATATTGCAATTGAATGTTGGTATATCAGTGTGTTTTTTTCGTTCAAAATCGGGTCCGGTATTCGGCCCCATTCCCAATGGAAAAAAGTATATATTTTTTCCTAAATGGGACTTTGAAATTCCCATTTGAAAGTTTAAAAAAAAAAAAGTTGTTTTTGTTTTGTTTTTTTTGCCTCAACATTTTGTTCATATCTCATCCAGCTATATAGGTATATAAGTTAACCTTAGTTAATATAATACTGAAAAATACTTTTATAATCAATATTGACTACTTTTTTAGCAAAACAACAACAACAATAATTTCCCAATATTAGTCCAAACGCCGCGAAATTTTCCATTTCAAATGAATTTGACACATCTTGCTGTTATTTTTTTTAGTCCGTTTGTGCCATAAACAATAGTTTAAGCTTGATAGATATAAACTGCTTTCAAGATAGATGCAAACACTCCGGGAAGCATTGTTCCGTAATCATTAATTAAATACAAATACGTTTCGATTTACAATTGCATAGATTTCATTTAGACCCGTGACCAAAATTACGAAAAACAACACCCTGCTACTTTTTTAAACTTAAGTAAACATAAAACCATTACTTTCCCCGTCTACTTTTGGAAATAATCTTCCGTCTGAAGCAATTTATCACATCGCTGCATATGTACGAGATAAAACACAGTTGCAATACTAAAATACGAATATCTTTACATTTCCTGTTCCGTTCACTATAACTTAGCGATGCATATTTTGTCAAAAAAATATGATTCAGTAATCCGATTCTGGCATAGGAGTCAGACGAAATAATTTATGTCATACATCATAAAAACATGTAAAGAAACATAAAGATATGTTTTGGGGACACCGCTTTTTGTGCATAATAATTAAAAATGAATTTTCCACTGATTTATTATTCTTAAACTGTCACTTTTTGTCTATTTAAGAGATTTTTTTTAAATTGAACATTGTTTTATTGTTTTGTAAATATTTTAAAGAGTTTGAACACAAATATAAGGTTTGTTATATCTTTAACCTAACTACTGAAAGTTGTTTTTGGTTAATTCGTTTAAAACCAAATTACATTTGTCTTTTCATTTACATATTTTTATGTTACATATTTATGCAAAGCATTTAAATTGTTTGTTCAGTGTTAATGTGCAGACATTTATTACCAGTGTTATCTTAAACAAACATTTTATAAGCACCTATTTTCATATTGCATAGTGACCTAGATCTTTCACTAATATTAAGTGTCGTGTAGCCTTTCACGTGAACAAGATAACGGTTCGAAAACGAAACTGCAAAGGAAAAATGAATAAAACTCTATAAACTAAGTAAGTATATAGCGATGTATAGAAATAGCACTGCGTGTGTATCTTCTATGTTATATACTACGCTTGTTATTTAACAATGATTTGATATAGAGACGTATTTTATTAACATATTTACCATTTATTATTTATTAAGATATCTATGGGGCCGTTGTTTGTATAATGTCAGTGTCATATTCCAACAGACGTTATCGGACATATGAGGTTATAAGGTATGGAATACTATATAAATATTACGTTTCTAAATATTGATAATTACGGAATCCGGACATTGCCATCTATAATCTCGCCCTTCTTTCATCAAGGGCGACACACGACACACGAAGCGAAACACGATAGTTTGCGCGACAGTCGCGGCGACGCATGATATTTTGCGCGACAGTCCCGGCGACGCACGATATTTTGCGCGATACACGAAGCGACGCGCGAGAATGTACCAAGAAATATCGCCCTTGTGTAGGTAGCCCAAAAGGCGATATATCGTGTTACACATAGCTTGCGTCGCCACGACTGTCGCGCAAAATATCGTGCGTCGCCGCGACTGTCGCGCAAAATATCGTGTATCGCTTCGTGTGTCGTGTCTCTCGTTCAAAGGGTGACGCACGAAACACGAAGCGACGCACGATATTTTGCGCGACAGTCGCGGCGACGCATGATATTTTATTATTCAAATATCGCCCATATTATCCGAATCTCGTGTATCGCGGTCTAATTTTAGACCGCGACACACGACACACGAAGCGATACTCGATATTTTGCGCGATAGTCGCGGCGACACGCGATATTTCACGAAGTTTCATGTGCAATCTGGTAGCGTTTTTAAGATATAGCCCTGAACAGTTGCATCATACAAAACAACAACGTACAATAACTCTTATTCAAGAAAGTGAAGGGTTATGGTTCTTAAGCATGGCACTTCTCCTAATAGATATCTATACACCCATGAAGTTTCATGTTGAAGTCTCTTATAGTTTCGGAGATTTAGCCATTAAAAATTGTGTGACAGATGGACGGATAGATGTATGGACGGACAGCGATAATTCTATATCCCTACGCCTTTGGCGGGGGGTAATAATTCAACTTGGAACGTCATGGTGCGGTCACTAAAAAGCATTTGGGGGTGTAAACCGGTTTGAGGACTAGTCGAACCTCACTCTTGAAAGCCTCGCCGTGTTAACCTTTCTTTAACTCATAATAAATAATGATAAATTCAAGTACACAATAACACTCTTTACATTTTTACTGTAAACCATTGTTCAAAATTCAGATTGTCCACAGGTCAGACTGGTGTGTTGTCCACAGGTCAGACTGGTGTGTTGTCCACAGGTCAGACTGGTGTGTTGATATCGACGACCTCGTTGATACAATTGTTGGTCACACGCTATCAGGGTATCAGTAAATTACACTTAAACATTGTGATTAGAGTACGAACTAGAACACACGTTATCAAATATTTGCGCATGACTGATACATTCTTTTGATAACATTTGGGTAAAATATTGGCCGAAAACGCGTCTGTACTGCTGAAATCGGTCTACGATGCAGTCAAGTGCATAGCCCTGGTTTCGATTCGCAAGGCTTCAGTTGCACAGATTAATTGCACTTGCATTGCCGAAAAATTGAACTGTTGCTGCTGCTGCGGATGATTATGATTTGGAGGGGGATTTAAGTCGTTGTCATCATCATCATAAAAAACAACGACATTTTCATCATCATCATCATTATCGCGTATTTATCATCATCATCGTCGTCATCATCATCGTCATTATAATCATCACGTATTTATAATCACTGTCATCATTATCATCATCATCATCACCACCATTATCATAATAACAGGCCACCGCAGTTTATACACAAAGCAGCTACGCCCAGTAATGTCACGCGCTTTAACAGATCTCGTTTCATGTGATATCCCATATCTCTACAATGTAATCATTAAAGTGCTTCATTCGTCTGAAGGTGTTCTCTAGATTACTTCTTAAGGTAAGAGTTTGACTTATAATTACTTTTAAGTGACACAATGTTCTTACTTCTTACACAGGTTTACTTGTTTTACGAGCATTTCTATTTTAAAATGTGTTTGTATATGTATTCCTATAACTGCGCTACCTTACCACTTACCACAACTAGATTACAGTACATTACCGAACTTCGACCGAAACAACTATGAACATTGATGGGTGCAAAATCTTTGAATTGGTTACAATATTGATGAATGAAAATTGGCAATCTCTTCAAGGTGTATGCTGTTGCATAAGAAAACGCTGGAGTAACTGCCATTTACATTGAATTAAGTTGCCTAATTTATGTGAGGAATGACATTATGTACAACAGATGACTCAAGTAGTTTGTACTGGTAGTGCAGAGGTATAAAAGGCGGCTTTGATCTGGTAATTTAATTCAGCCTTTACAGGATTTCATCCATAAATTAAACATCCGTGCAATATCTTGAAGTGATGTGTGCATTGAAAGCATGTCATTGTGCTGCAATCGGAAGGACATTTGCGGGCAAATAAGCTGCATGTTATTGTGGTGAATGTCAGAAGCATGCTGGGATAGCAAGATGTATGTCTATAATCGGATAAATAACCATCACGACCACTGACCCTTCCCATATTAATCATGATTAAATTAAAGATTTAGAGAATTTATTTTTTATTAAAAAAAAAAATATAAAAAAAAATGCAGATATTGTTATTTATGGACATCTAAGCAATCAAAATAAACAAAATACTTTTGTAGATTTTTTAATGTCTGTTTCTTTTATTTTCTACGCAAAAACGCATGATGTCTCTCTTTTTTTATTTTTCAGTATTTTAGTATTCACTAGCTTGTGTTTTGAGTTGTAAACAGTCATTTTAGCTGATGTTTATGTTAAGCTTTTAACATATTTAATTAAGCATATAAGTTTTTGGTTTTATACCTATTAAATAGTTTTGTTTGAACTCATTGTTGCTCTTAATATTAGTAAGATATATAGGATCTGACATGAGTTGTCATATCATACCATATTTTATTTAACGAGTTCAGGAATTTTGTTAGTAAGCGAGCCTTTGGCGAGCTTACTAACGAAATTACCGGACGAGTTTAATAAAATATGGTATGATAGGACAACGAGTGTCAGATCTTTTTTATCACACGCTTTTAAACTAAATAAAATACATCTCAATTGACCAAACAAATGCTGATAGATCTAAAAGTTGTTTACTATCGTGACGTCATTTCATGTTGACGACGTCATTTCACCAAAATAAAGCCATGCGATTGGTTAGTTATTGATTCTGTAGCCAATAAAAACGCTTTAAAATGTTGTATTACACATGTGTTATATAAAAAAAAACGTAATGTCTGTATTACATTGAAAACAAGGTATAGCATGTGATAATATAGATTACTATACATGTACCTTTTTTACTTCAACATGAAAGCAAAATATTTTTGAGACACCAGCAACTGATCAAATTAGAACATATTGCTTAAATGCTCACGATATAGAACTCAAACTCACAATTTCTTGTTTCATGAAGCTACTTATGCAATTCTTAGACTTTAGCACAAATTTCCAGTTCATATAATAATTATAATTAAATTTTATAAGGAAACACAAATAAAAAGTGTTTTTAATTTCCTTGAATACATTGAATTAAGATATAGACAATGTTGATGGCTTTTAATAGATTTAAATATAGTGAAGACCCTACAGTGTGCATGTTAACCCTAATAATCACCAGAGAACGATTAAGAATGTTGGCTTAACATGGCAAGTATGGAGAAAATTGTAAAATAAAGAGATTAAAAAATAAACACATTTTTGTAATTTTACAAAGCAAAAACTACTACTAAATAAATCAATACGTTAACTGTCCCAAATGGACTTGAATTTAGTAACTTGAGCTCAGTGTCAGATTTTTCACACTTTTCTGTTCATTACGCTTTGAGAATTTGTCAATTTCAGTACCATAAAGTACTATTATAATCACGTTTTTAGCAGAATTAAATACAAAGTTTGTCCATGACCGGTATTTCATAAATGGCATGAAGCCTTCTTATCTCTAAGATATGTTCTTGGAGCAGTTTTTCATGTAAAAAAACGGTTTGAAGGATGTTTGTAGGCTCCATATAGGGTCTCACATTTCTTAGGTGTTCATTTGTTGCCTACAAACAACTAGTATTTTTATTGTACCAAAGAATGAAGAATAAAAAAAATATACCCATACTTGAAATGGACTGAACAAATCTGTCCATAGTCTAAGCACTACTTGAACACATTTGAAGTCAATATCCTATAACTTATAAATGACCTTATATAGTTGATAGAAATATTGGCCTAACACTATACAATACATTTTTTACTCAAATTGTTAACTTTCTTTAAACATTGTTTTTTATGCTGCACTTTGCAAGTCAAATGATACCATAAGAGTTTCTATATTTTTCCAAAGGCTTCTCTTTCTTTAACTTTTGAAATTTCAATATCGAGACTAACCTGATCATGGTAACAGATTTAAAACGATATTACATTCACTCATAAAGGTCAGTGTAAGGTTACCTATAATACTCCAAATGTGTACATTAAAGGTCCCAATGAGTAAAAAAACGGATACATTTTGCTTTAGTTTGTTTGGGAGTTTTTTTTTCTGACAAGTTTTAAACCTTTGCAAGCATGTCATCTTTGTTCTCCCGACATTGGTATCTGCTGGATATGTAATATCATCCTATACAAAATTGTACATTCAGCACATGGCGGTGTTATGTTAAAACAATAATCTGCAATATTCAGTGTTGGATGCTGCATTTTGAATAATTTGTGCGTTTTACACAAGAGCTGTTAACCACAGGAAGATTATTGTGATTTGCATATATTACTGTATTGGTTGGAAAACATGCATAAACTGATAAAATTCAAATGCATTCATATATGGCTCTCAGTTTGCAGAAGTGTGTGATTTAAAAATGCATATATAAATGATATTATTATGGGGATTTTGAGTTTTCGAAAGTTTATGACTACAAACATTCTCATGGAATTGATATAATTATGGGGCTTTTACATTTAAAAAAGTGTGTGCTTTAAAATTCATATGAATTTCACATATGGGGCTTGCGCCAGGTTTTCCGACTAAACAATGTCTTAGCTAAGTGTAAATTGAAATTGTAGAATTGATTTTTTGGACATGTTATCTTACTGGCTTGTTCTGCAGTCTGTTATCAGTATGTGTAGTTTTCAAGTTGGTTTTATATTTGAACAAGCCTGAAATGTTTGCCTTTCCGAGGTCTGATAAAGGTGTGTCAATCGAGATTTTTTCAACTCTGCCTAGCTCCCATAGAATGGGGCACGTTGCACGCCGAATTTAGCGGCCATTTTGTGAAGTTTTATATCTTTTGGGGCACGTTCAGAAGAAGGTGTTTTTGGTGGTAATTTTAATTTTTATTGGACATAAAACAGATTTTATAGCAAACTCTCTTAAGTGGCGATGATAATTTGAATTTTGATGATTTGAAGAATCAGGATTTCATTTGTGATGCTATTCAATTCAGGTAATGATAATGTATTCGATTTCCACTCTGAATAATTTTGAGAGACACATTATTATAACATTGTTAATGTTCAACATTCTTTTTCTGGTTGTTAATATTAAACATTCAGAGTATTTTTGTTTGTTAATGTTACATGGTAGTTTATGTTTAACAGCCAACTGAGGCAAACCATTTGTTAGTTAAATGTTTGATTGAGGAATTATAATTTGCGAGAAACATAACATTGTATGTCTGCATGCTATATTTTCTGATGTAATTGTGTGATAAAGTCTGTATGTGGGAGTTAACTTTTTAAAATGTACACTCAAGTAACAACTCTTCATTAACACTCAAATTATAGTCTAGTTGTTGATTTGTTTCAACCATTTAAAATTTTGACCTTAAGAAATTAAAGCAGGAAAATAATTGTTGTACCACCGCTTAAAATATTTAAATTTATTTGTAAACTTTTACGTATAATATGAATTTACGCTATAATTTTATTGGGAAAATTTGTTGTCCTATTATTAGTTTCCCTTTTTCAAACAATTGGAGCCATCTTCTTGACACTAATCGTCTTAATGAGGGCTTAAAATATGATATTGAACTTTGGATGTATAAGTAAGAAAAGCAGTCAATTATACCATAGGTAAATGAAGTTATTTAATAGGTAACGTTCATAGAACTGTTTCAACCCAAGAAACAGACTCAACAGTGTCTCATTTCCTTTTTAGTTCACCTGAGCACAAAGTGATCATGGTAGCTATTGTGATCGCCTTTTGTCCATCGTGCGTCGTGCGTCGTCAACATTTACCTTGTTGACACTCTAGAGGCCACATTTATTTCCAATCTTCATGAAACTTGGTCAGAACATGTGTCTCAATGATATGTTGGACGAGTTTGAAATTGGTTCCGGTTGGTTGAAAAACATGGCTGCCAGGGGGCGTGGCAGTTTTCATAATATGGCTATAGTAAAACGTTGTGAACACTCTATAGGCCACATTTATTGTCCAATCTTCATGAAACTTGGCCAGAACATGTGTCCCAATTGTATCTAGGAGGAGTTTGAAAATGGTTCCGGTTGGTTGAAAAACATGGCTGTCAGGGGGCGTGGCTGTTTTCCTTATATGGCTTTAGTAAAAATGTGTGAACACTCTAGAGGCCACATTTATTGTCCAATCTTCATGAAACTTAGTCAGAACATGTGTCCCAATGATATCTTTGATGAGTTTGAAAATGGTTCCGGTTGGTTGTAAAACATGACTGCCAGGGGGCGTGGCAGTTTTCCTTATATGGCTATAGTAAAACCTTGTGAACACTCTAGAGGCCACATTTATTGTCCAATCTTCATGAAACTTGGTCAGAACATGTGTCACAATGATATCTTGGACAAGTTCGAAAATGGTTCCGGTTGGTTGAAAAACATGGCTGCCAGGGGGCATACAAGTTTTCCATATACGGCTTTAGTAAAACTTTGTTAACACTCTACAAGTCACATTTATTATCCAATCTACATGAAACTGAGTCAGAATATTTGTCTCAATTATATCTTAGCTGAGCTCGAAAATGAGTCCGGTCCGTTGAAAAACATGGCCACCAAGGGGGGTGGGGGGCAGTTTTCCTTATATGGCTATAGTGAAACCTTGTTAACACTCTAGAAGTCGCATTTATATTCCAATCTACATGAAGNTTTAGAAAAGGTTTCAAATGGACATCCTACAGACCAAAAAAAAAACAACAAAAAACTGCCCCCTTCACTGATCCTACCCCTTTCCCCCAAACTATGCCCCCACCTCTCCACAAGCCCAATCCTCCCCAAACAATGCCCTAACAGTCCCCATTAATAAATAGGCAGTTTTTATAATTTGAAGGAGATATAAAAAAAGCGTTTTACATTATGTAAAAGAAATTTGCAGTGAGAAGTGACTCTAAAAACTGGGTTGGTACATGGACATCCTGTTAAAATAAGGAGTGAATCAGGATACAACTTAATTGAACTTTGAAAATCCCATTATTTACTCTTATCTCATGTCAGATGTATATGTACACTGGAATGTTTCATTGTTTCAAGCGATAACCTGCTGATAACTTCACTGACCCATATAATTGCTCCCGTTATATTGTTTTGGCGTTGTCCGTCCGTCCCTCTTTCAGTCCGTCCGGCACTTTTGTGTCCGGAGCCATATCTTGGAAGTGCTTTGGCGGATTTCATTGAAACTTGGTATGAGTATATATATGGATAAGAGGATGATGCACGCCAAATGGCATTGTACACCATCTGTTTATAACGGAGTTATGACCCTTTGTATCTTGGAAAAAATGCTTTTTAATATAAGCTTAGAGCTTTATCTCCATTAACACATGAGCCAGAGCTTTGCAACTTGCCATAGTTGTTCTCAATCATCTGGGGGTGCTTCACATTCAACACCCATAATCATAGAGGCTAAGGTCAAGGTCACACATTGAGGTCAAAGGTCACAAATTTGATGAACTATTCATAATTTAGTCATTCCTTTACTATGCATCAAGGGATTCTGTAATAACTGTCCCGATTTGTTCTCCATTATCTAGCTGAGTGTCAAATATAAGATCCAGTTTGCTAGGGTCATGGTCAAAGACACACAAAATTCAAAATCACACATTTTGATTAAATATGCCTTATTTGGTAAGGATTCTACCATACTAAAATGGAGTCTCAGATGTCCTGATGTAATTGTTCTCAATTATCAGGCAGTGTTTTTGACCAAAGTCAAGGTCACACATCAAAGGTCACACATTTAATTAAATATTTATTATTTAGCCATTATTTAACTATGCATCAGTGGATTTTGTAATTACCTTCCATAATTCTTCTCCATCTTCTTCCTTGCTGTGTGTCATATGTAATATTGATGTCTAGGGTTAAGGTCAAGGTTAATGTCTAGGGTTAAGGTCAATGTCACACAATATACTTCATGTAAGGTCATACGATTCACATCAAGGGTCAAGGTTACACAAATGCTTCATGTAAGGTCGTACGCTAAACCCCTAAACTGACCAGCATTTTTTTCCAGAATTATGTATACATAAAGCTTTGTACTTAGAAATTACAGGTTAGAGATTTTTGTGCTCCAACAAGGGAGAGCATATCGCCTGTTCAGCGCAAAACTGTTCTAACTCACTTTTTTTACAAAAATGACATTTTTGCATTTTTGTCACTGGTTTAAATAGATACAATTAATATTTAAAAAAAAAATCAACATATTTCCAAAAAAATAAGGGTCAAAAAGGGCCAGTTGGCATTTAGTTCTATCTCACTTGATATGTTTAATTCAGCGCAACACTGTTCCAACTTGAGTTGGAGCAGTGTTGCGCAAATTAAAATGATCATGATCACTTTTATTTTTAGTGCAACACTGTCCTAGATTTGTTGAAATCTATGACCTCACTAGAATAAAGAATGACATCATAGTAAAGCTATGATGTCATTATTGTATGATGTCGTTATTGTTATATGATGTCATGAAATACTATAAATGTTTGGTCTTGTTGCTAAACAACATAGTATTTCCGCCATTATTTTGATCTCTACCAGACTGCTACAATGTACTTACATGATTGAGATTCTTCTTTTTGGTAAGTAAATGTTTTCATAATAATAATAATAATAATAGTAATAATAATAATAATAATAATAATAATAATAATAATAATAATAATAATAATAATAGTAATAATAATAGTAATAAATCTTATAATAATCATAACAAATTGTTAACTCCTAAGTGTATACAGTAGCAAGCCATGCAAGGAACTTTTCAGTATAATTTAGTATCCAGTAACAGTATAATTAGCAAAATGCTCTCTATAAATACATTTTCTTGTGGTGCTGTTTGCATATAAATACTGAAAATAAATCAAATATTTTTCCTTAACTGCATCAATTATATAAATAAAAAATCAATACAATTTATTTAATATTATATACAGGCATACATCTTTGGAAACAAAGTTGCAAGCTTCAAGGCATCAAGGGGACAGCGTGTTCAAAAGTAGTGGGAGCCAATGTATGGCAAATTCCTTATCGGCCATTCTTATCAGCTACAGACAGCCACCATCATTCTGGGACAAACAAGTGATAAATAACATTCTTTTTGATGGGGATAACATGTACACTGAAATTATTTCCAAAACAAAAAATAATTACATTAATGTGGACGAAATACCTTCTTCAATTGGCTCCTATTCCATTGCCAAAGATACTCCGATCAGTAGCACTATACATAGAAAAACAACAGAAAAGCCATTTTATTGCCTATCAGATGTTTTCACACCATGCTTGACTGATAAATTCTTCATTTTTACCATGGGTTTTAAGCCACCAGCATACACTAGTGCTATAGTTATTCACAAACAACAATTTTACTTTTTCGACCCTCATTCACGATCGGAAACAGGGATGTGTACGCCCGATGGGTTTTCCACAATGACTGTCCATAAATCTGTGGACAGTCTGTGTAGGTTTATTCAACACCTTGCAGCGTCAATTTTTCATGGATCTTGCCAGGACACTCCATTTGAGGCTATGCAGTTAGTTGTTGCGGAGAACATGGAGGACACTCAGAAGCTGAACTTGACGCATGAGGACAGTACTGATGCAGAATCAGAGTTCTCCGGATTCAGTTCACAAAGTGAAGGGGACCTTGTTTGTAGACTTTTTTTAGCGCAAGAATCATGAAATGATAGTGATGGTTACTTTTCTTTTTCAGACAGCAGTAGCGTTACCATGGACAGTGTCACTATTGAAGATGTTTTGAAAGACCTAGATGATAAAATTGATTTAACTATGAGTGAGATAAAGGGTTTGGGGTCTGATTTACATGAGATAGAGGGTGTGGGGTTTGATCTACATGAGATAGATGGTGTGGGGTCTGATCTACATGAGATAGAGGGTGTGGGGTCTGATCTACATGAGGTAGACGGTGTGGGGTCTGATCTACATGCGATAGAGGGTGTGGGGTCTGATCTACATGGTATAGAGGGTGTGGGATCTGATCTACATGAGATAGAGGGTGTGGGGTCTGATCTACATGAGGTAGAGGGTGTGGGGTCTGATCTACATGAGATAAAGGGAGTGGGGTCTGATCTACATGAGATAGAGGGTGTGGGGTCTGATCTACATGAGATAGAGGGTGTGGGGTCTGATCTACATGAGATAGAGGGTGTGGGGTCTGATCTACATGAGATAGAGGGTGTGAGGTCTGATCTACATGAGATAGAGGATGTGGGTTCTGTTGTACATGAGAAAGAGGGTGTGGGTCTGATCTACATTCGATAGCGGGTGTGGGGTCTGATCTTCATGAGATTAGTGGTGTGGGGTCTTATCTACATGAGATAGAGGGTGTGTGGTCTGATACACATGAGATAGAGGGTTTGGGGTCTGATCTGCATGAGATAAAGGGTTTGGGGTCTGATCTGCATGAGATAGAGGGTGTGGGGTCTGATCTACATGAGATAGATGGTGTGGGATCTAATTTGCATGAGGATTTAGAGGTTGTGGTGTCTGATTTAATGATAGGATAGAATGACAGTTTCAGTAAAGCTGATAGTGATTTGGATGATGAAGATATACCTCTCATTCACCTCTCTAAAAAATACCATAAAAAGCAAGTGGACATTACCGCACAACAAGAAGACAAACAGCATGTAAGTAGCTCATCTGATTTAAATAATACAATGACTAGTGGAAGAGGGAGAAAAAGGGTAAGAAACATAGAAGAGTTGAAAAGAAATGTAATGAAAAGACGTCGCAACGAGAGAAAGAGTAACGAATCCCGAAAAGGTAAGTTAAAATCCCAACGATGTGTCAAGAAAGGTTGTGGTATGGGGTGTAGATACAAGTGTCACAATAAGTTCACAAAAAATGAACGCCATAAATTGTTTGATGGATATTGGCAAATGGGAGATGTTAATAAGCAAAGAAATTTTATTATCAAATTTGCAATTCTAAAACTAGTAAATACAAAGCGTTCCAACATTAATTCAGTAAAACGCACATCGATGGTTCTATGGACACTTCCAAAAAAGATGCCAGACGGAACAACAGTACCGGTAAGGATTTGCAAGACATTCTTTGTTAATACCCTAGATGTCTCTTCAATAATTGTATCTACTGCTCATGCTTAGCAAACAGATATAGGAATGTGTGCAGATGACTGCAGAGGTAAGCACCATGTAAGATCCAATAAGACATCTGTATTGCAGGAGCAAATGGTAAAACAACATATTGAGTCTTTTCCAAGAATGGAAAGTCATTATCGTAGAAAGGATTCAAAAAAAGAATACCTAGCATCTGACCTAAATGTTGTGAAAATGTATCATTTGTATGCAAATTTCTGTGAAGAAAATGACCACAGTCCTGTTTCAATTTTCATATATAGGCAAATATTTGATGAACAATACAATCTGTCATTTTACAAACCATTAAAAGACCAATGCGACCTGTGTGTGTCCTTTAAAAATGCAAATGAGCATGACAAAAGTGAAAAGGCCAGTAATTACAAACGGCATTTACAAAACAAAGATTTAGTTAAAGTTGAAAAAATTAAAGACAAAGAAAAGGCCAAACTTGTAAACACAATGTGTGTTGCAAGTTTTGACCTTGAGCAAATTTTGCAAACACCACATAGTTTTGAGTCTTGTCTTTTCTATAAAAGAAGATTGAATTTATATAATTTTACATTGTATGATATGGGAAACTCAAATGGTTATTGTTATGTTTGGAATGAGACTATTGCAAAGCGTGGTGGTTGGGAAATAGCTTCATGTGTTAAGTTATTCATAGAGCAGAAAAGTAGTGAAGGTGTAAAAGATTTTGTCTTTTACAGTGATAATTGCCTTGGGCAGAATAAGAACAAATTTTACCTGTCCATGTTATGGTTTTGTTTACATAAATATTACCTTAACAGCATAACTCACAATTACTTGGAAAAGGGCCACACTTTTTCTGAAAATGATTCAATTTATGCTGCCATTGAAAACGCAAGCAGAAACATCTCTATTTACACAACGCCACAGTGGGCAGCAACAATTAGAACATCAAGGCGTAGAAATCCATACTCTGTAAAGGAAATGTCTTTGTTTGACTTCCAGGATTTCAAATTACTTTCAAGTTTACTAAAGAATTTTGACAAAAATACAGACGGTGATAAGGTTTACTGGACTCAAATCAGGTCAATCCATATCTCTAAAATTTTCAATAATGTATTTGAATATAAATCAGATTTCAATGGACCTGTAGGACAGGTAGACCTTTTCCAAAGACTACGTACAAAGGATCAGCCAAATCCAAAACTGTTGTCCCTTTATGTTTTAAGACAGGCAGAACTCCCCTTGTCCAGGGAAAAAAATGACGGACTTGGTTGGGCTGTGTAGAAAAAACATAATACCACCTGTTCATCATGCATTCTATTTGCTGTTGCCCCATGATTAAGCACAGGGCCATTTATTCAGAATGGGATTGGAATTCTGAAGATAAATTCAGATTTGTTGATAAATTATCTGGGAAAGCATTTATTTTCCCGAATTGTTCATACATATGGGGGAATGCACATACCCGGTAAATTGTGTCCATAATTGTGGGTAAACTGCTGGGAATTAACTATGTTGTGTCCAGACTTGTTGAGATATTTCAGAATTGTGTCCATTATTGTGGGTAAACTGCTGGATATTAATTATGTTGTGTCCAGACTTGTTGAGATATTTCAGAATTGTGTCTATTATTGTGGGTAAACTGCTGGGAATTAACTATGTTGTGTCCAGACTTGTTGAGATATTTCAGAATAAATGCCATGATTGTCACAATTTATTGTGAGATTATAAGGATAATGTAAAGACATTTTTCATACAAAGTTTGTAGGTTGTGTGTAGATTTATAAAATTCTGCAGCTATTATAGTTACTTTTGCATAATGGTACAATGTGTAACAGATATTACCTGTACATTAAAAGTTAAAGGCAAAAGTTAGTCTTTTTATACAATGCACATTATAAAATCGTTAGACGGTTATGTATATCAATATAATCATTAATAAAGGTCTCAATAAGGTAAATGTGTTAAAGCAATACCTTTTCTTATCCAAACCTTTTCCTATGAAGTATACTTATTGAGATAAAGCCACCATAACTGTACATTCTGTGTTTATATTGTTTAAACATGTATCAGGTTATATCAATGTAGTTAATGGTATTAATTGCCTTTCATTTCGTATGTACATGTATGTTATTCATAGTATTTTTGTCAACAGCTGCCTTAAGTATAGATTTTGACAGTGTTCTTTGAAATTATCAACTGCATGTGTTTAATACTTTAAATATTCATTATGATATTTAAATATTAATATATTAATATTAAAGAATATGACGAGCATTTTGCATTTTTAACAAACAAAATGTTAATATATTATGTAAAGTTTTGTGTACCAGAAATTTAATAAAGTGTTCATAAATAACCTAATAGTTTATGTCTTAAATGATTATTGTTTAAAACAACCATAATTTTTATATTAAGTACACAAAATAATATTTAGTATATGATTTATGAAATTCAAATATAAACTATTTCATGTTATAAATTGTTAAGGATATAAAATATAAAATGTTCACAGTATTGTTAAATATTAATGTTTCGACCCTTGATTTTATTATTTGGATTATGTTTATTCATTTTCCATGTTTGATAACTTCTTTTTTTTAAGAAGAATACAAAAACACAACCAAGAAGCAGTTATGCACTGAAATGTTATTACCTAACAACCTCATTTTATAAGTGGATAACTGTTCTAACTTGAGTTAGAACAGTTTTGCACCAAACAAAAGTTCCCAACTGCTTCAATTTATAGTGGGAAAACCGTTCTAACTCCAATAATGATTAATATCTAATTTATAGTTTATAATATTATTTCATTTATGTTGCATAACATATTGAAATGATATTTTGTAGTAATTTAAGACAAAACATGTGTTAGATCTCAAAAAGTATACATGAAGGCAAGTTTTTTCTACTTCCTGAACAATTTTGAAAAAAACAGTTGGAACAGTGTTGCGCTGAAAAGGCGATATAGTCGCTGACTTGTCTGTCCTTCCTTCTATCATAATTTTATCTGGAGGAGGATATTGTTTTAGCGTTTTCCATCCGTCCTTTTAACTGGATGAGATTGTTTTGGCGTTGTCCATCCGTCCAGAAAACTTTTGTGTCCAGAAGCATATTGTGGAACTGCTTTCGTGCATTTCAATGAAACTTGGTGTGAGTGTATATATAGATAAGCGAAAACCCATCACAGGTACGAATGAGTTAAAAAAAATTGACAAAAGGCACAACCCTTCACTTATACCTTTTCTTATAGTTCTCCACCCATCCATAAACAAAATTTATTTGGCGGGGGATATCAATTCAACGAATTTGCTTGTTTGTATACTGTCTAATTGCTTTTGATCAAATCAGATTATCTAAAGGGGAAATCACATCATTACTACCATAGATCTTGATATTGATGTATTACCATTGCTCGTTAAGTGCTTTGGTCTGGATAGATGTTAAGAATATTGCTTGGGGGGAGAATTGTGTACTTTGAGACAACCCCCCAACTGAATGTGCGTGAACTTTTCAGCTGTGTTAGCAGGCATTTAGCTGTTTACAGTTGAGATTGTATGGAGTCTTTGTAATGTAATGTAACCTTCTAGTGTAGAGTATACAATACATTAGCATTGAATGGGGGACTGACTGAATTCAGGTCTTTGTGATACAGTGGTGCATTTTGTGTTCGCATGGATGTTTAAATAGAGCTGGTTGCTCTGTTGGCTTTGTGGACTTAAATTAAGAAATATCCGAACTGGATTTAAGAGACTGGATACATGTATTTATATCGTTCTTGGTGAATAGAGAGATTATATAGAGATTATATACGCTGTGTGCTGGATTAGTAATAAAAAAATGTAGGTTTGAGCAATTTTTCTTCATTCCTGTAAGTGCAATTGGTTGATTGAATGAAGGTTAAAAGAAAACGGTTTGATATTTTTGGTTGGTGAGCCATTAGGTGTTTCTTTTATACATTATTCTTTTGTTCAGGTTTGGGTTTATGGAGAATAAAATGGAAACTTTATTATGACTGAATTTATTTGCTATGGTTTAGAAATTTACAAATACAATACAAAACGCTTTGTTTGTGGTCTTAGAGACAGCAAATTGTATATTGTATAGGGTTTCTTTGATTGGATTGTTATGTTTGTACTCGGGGGGCATTATTATAAATATTTTTAATTGTGTGTGTTTATTTCAGTGGTGGTTTTCTATTTTTAGCTCACCTGAGCACAACGTGCTCATGGTGAGCTTCTGTGATCACCTTTTGTCCGTCGTCCGTCGTGCGTCGAGCGGCGTCAACATTTACCTTGTTAACACTCTAGAGGCCACATTTATTGTCCAATCTTTATGAAACTTGGTCAGGACATCTGTCCTAATGAATCTTGGAAGATTTCGAAAATGGTTCCCGTTGGTTGAAAAACATGGCTTCCAGGGGGGCGTGGCAGTGTTCCTTATATGGCTATTGTAAAACCTTGTTAACACTCCAGAAGTCACATTTATTGTCCAATCCTTACGAAACTTTGTCAGAACATTAGATCTTATGATATCATAGATGAGTTCGAAAACGATTCTAGTCTGTTGAAAAACATGGCCGCCAGGGGGCGGGGCATTTTTCCTTATATGGCTATAGTAAAACCTTGTTAACACTATATAAGTCACATTTTTAGTCCAATCTTCATGAAACTTGGTCAGAACATGTGTTCCAATGATATCTTGGACGAGTTCGAATATTGTCTGGTTGGTTGAAAAACATGGCCACCAGGGGGCGGGGCAGTTTTCCTTATATGGCATTAGTAAAACATTGTTCACATTTATTGTCCAATCTTTATAAAACTTAGTCAGAACATGTATTCTAATGATATCTTGGATGAGTTTGAAAATGGTTCTGGTCTGTTGAAAAACATGACCGCCAGGGGGCAGGTCATTTTTCCTTATATGTCTATATATAGTAAAACCTTGTTAACACTCTAGAAGTCACATTTTTAGTCCAATCTTCATGAAACTTGGTCAGAACATTTCGTCTAATGATATCTAGACTGAGTTCGAAAATGGTTTCGGTCTGTTGAAAAACATGGCCGCCTGGGGGCGGGGCAGTTTTCCTTATATGGCTATAGTGAAAACTTGTTGATGGTATATTGGCCATATTTATTAGCCAATCTTCATGAAACTTGGTCAGAACATTTGTTCCAAAAAAATCGCGGCTGAGATTGAAACTGGGTCATGTGAGCTAAAAACTAGGTCACTAGGTCAAATTTAAAAAAAAACATGTTAATACTCTAGAAGTCCCTTTTTTGGTCCAATCTTCATGAATCAGCTCGCACTTTTTTTAGAATAGTCTAGTTCCTTTGGGTCTCAGGCGAGCGCCTTAGGGCCCATGGCCCTCTTGTTTCTTTTCATTGTCACGGCTTGCCATTTTCCACCATTTTCTCTATTGTCCGAAATCAAAAAACAGTTTTTAACCGATATATCCTCAAAAATGTCAAAATCCTCATAATTACTACTAACACTACTATATTCTTCGTCACACCTTTTCATTTTATGATAATAATCACGAAAATAAACACTTTAAATCTCTCAAAAATACAGTTTTTACTGTCCGCGCTGGATTTTCACGTCTTGACCACCTGACCACTCATGCGGTATATCAAACTCAATACCTTTTCCCATGAACATTTACATGCTTTAAAGCTTCGAATGCTCATACTATGTGGTATCTATAATTGCGGTTGCAAAATTGCTTCGTATGGACCAAAAACGAAAATAAATTTTAATTGATCATACGCTCAAATTGATATTGTAAGTATTGTAAAAATAAACCAGTGTATACAATGCGAACTGCTGTACTACATAAAACGGTTATGGTTTATAATCCTCTATTGGTTATCTAAGATTTAACTGTTCGTTTATTATGGTTTACACAAAAGCTTGCACGTTACTACGAGTTCACAGTGTGTCATACTCTGCAATTAATTTTTTATACCTCCAGTTTGACACCGAGTTGCAATTCAACTACCGGTATTAAGCGCAAACTTGTGGGCGCGGAGGCGTTTAAAGGGATGGAGGCGCCGAATGAGGGAGCGCAACCTGCGGCCTCTGCAGGGGCGGACGTCGACCACGTTGCCATGGGGACGGTTACGGAGGACGATGTGGAGCCCAGCACGAGTCAAGGTCAGATTAATTTTCTAAATCATATGCTACAGGCTATACGAAAACAACCAGGGGAACCGGACACTTATGGAATAAAGGTTGCTGCTACCGAAACGCTAATGACAACACTGTCTAAAAAGTCCGGGGGGAATCATAAGAGTCCAAGTCACACAAGTCCACAAGTTTACAATAAACATGATTATTGCAAAAAATCGTAACAGTTGGGCTTGTCAGTACCGGATAGAATTTTGAAACAATGGATTTGTTTTTCTTTCAAACATGGGACTTTTCATGTTTGAATCGAATTAAGATTGACGGATTATGATTGTTTTGTTTGAAATTTGCTCAAAAGACAAATTGTCCTTGGGATTCCATTGATCATGAATTTTCGATGATAGTTATTTACTCTGAAACAGACGTGAGATAGTGTGAAAAAGGCCATGCTACTCTTACAGAAATGTCGGCTGTTGTACGTCTGTTAGTAGCAAGTATACTAAATATATTTGAAATGCGTCATTCGACATGCTACTCTCTATCGAAGCGTACCTTTTGTACACAGGCCAATACCCGCCTTCCCGATAATAGTTCCCCTACTCGCTCCTTTTAAATTTTCTTGCAGATCACTTGGACAGTCACCAGGTTTTGGGGATTTTTACAAAATGTATGGGAAGAAGGCCCAACTCCCTGTACCACCACTAGGCTAGTCCTCTATTTATTAGTCTACTTCAATATATGTGACAAAATGTATATTTTACGTGACTTTTAACATTTAAATAATCAACAATACGTTGGGCACGTGTCAATTATTAAATTTCCACAATGTTTATTGTTCGCGATTAAATTTGAACGCTGTGCCTGAAACGTTTCTAAAAAGCGAATTTTTAGCCTCCATCAATGCCTTATGTACGCGTCAATATGGTAGGCCTGGGTCTAAAACATCACGGCGATTTGACAGTTATCAAATAATTAGTATATCCACTCTGCACACGTCTCAAATTACTATATTTAAAAAAAATCACATACGCATTTAGTCAAAACTCTTAAGTTTAACAACAAGAATACCAATTTCGATTTCAATTTACAGAAGCATATACAAAAAAAACGTTAGCACGGTCGTCCTGTTAATTCTACACTAACTTGACTAACGCTAAAAATACACGCCACCGTTAAAAAGCTTACCGCGCCATTTCTCTGCCATTCTTCGTTAGAATGATAGCACGCTAACACCACAAGCCAATGACAGAATGCTTAGTAGCTAACGTTATATTGCTTATATGAATGCTAAAAGCTCACGGACAAAATAAGCATGCTAACAAATACAACATCTTATTAAGGGTAAACGTTAGTATTAGTTTAACATTATATAACAGTACAATCAAATTTTAATTAAAAATTTAAAATAACGAGTAATTAGTTTACTATACAAACCCACAGCGGGTTATAATAACCCAAAAGCTCAACACATCCAACAATATATATGATATATATATAATAAATATTTATTATTCAAATATATTGATATTTCTGATGATTTGTTTAGATGGTTTTCAAACTTTGACTCTTTTTATATTTATAACAGTTTCGTATTAACGTTCGTATGTAACGGTCTGAAGTATTCGCATACGAATTTTTTACAGCCCTGGCGTATTCCGAAATATACAACGAGGATGAAGAAAGAGAAATGTGGTATAAACATAGCATCGAAACAGTCCAGATGATAGCGAGAGACGAGGTCAATGATGCAATGGCTGATGTATTCAAAGGAATAAGAACAACGAACGAAACAGAAGCAGACTACCAACGGAAATGTGAAGGTATGTCAAACTAACACTTGGTACAATCGCATTTTACACTTCTACAAACGATATTAAGAGTCAAAGTAAGAAAAACAATTTCCTATTCAGTGTATTAAGTGCTCTATAAGAATGGTTGTCAAACTTCATAAATCAAAGTGTTTGAATGAAGTGTATAATCACACATTAATTGTAGAAATTTGCAATTGTATGATACGATTTTACCATTGATACTATCTATATTTAAGACTCGTTAATATAAATATAAATCAGTATTGATTCTTGTTTGAAAGGTTTATATTAGAATACAAACATTAAATCAATACATTAATACAAATTGGAGCACATATTAATAGTTCTAGCAGTGTTTATTTAAGGAAAAACAGTCAAATGTAAAAGGACAAATCATAATAAAGCAACATCATCTTTTATCATACAGAAAAATTAGTCAAGTAAAACAATAAGATACATGAATACCATTGACATACCGGAACATGATTATTATTAAAATTATTTTGTATTGAATTTATATTATTAGAATTATTAGAAGTAGTATAAGTAATATTAGTAGTATTAGTATTTATATTATTAAATATTTAATTATAAACTATTATTAACTGGATTGTGTCATACGTTGATCGCAAGTTTATTTATAATTCCAGACTTTCGTGAAAGGTTAATACAGTTATTTACGACAAAGAAGAGTACTGTGTCTGTTTCACCTGTTTGGGAGGGTCGTGACAAGCCCATCTCGGATGTCTTTGTGGAACCGAAATTGAGCCACGTTAAAATGGAGAAAGATGGATCTCGAAAAAAAACGGAAAACTTTGTTCAGCAATACAAAGAATTATTTTACAAAGATGAAAAGCTCAATAGTCGTGTATTTGTACAAGGAGAACCCGGGATGGGAAAAACTTCATTCCTTACTAAACTGGCTCTTGACTGGTGTGATGCAGTGTCTGTGCACAATCCTGATCACAAGGCTATATTTAGTGACGTCGATACATTGACGGAGTTCCAGTTTCTCTTTCCAATATCGCTAAGGGATGCAACGGACCAGCGTGAGGTTATAGAGATGATCAAAACACAAATAATCCACATGATTTATACTGATGATAAACGCGAAGACACCGTTAAGCTTTTATCACAAATCATGGAACGAGAGACATGCCTCGTAACTATTGATGGGCTTAATGAATGGGTTGATCATTTGAATAAATGCAGTATACCTTTATTGGCACAATCTCATGCAAAATGCGTATCTCTAATTACTTCAAGACCATGGAAAATGGCGGTTGAGCGAATCAAAGATTCCGATATTAACAGTTTAATAGAAATTGAAGGAATAGTCGATTCAGAAGAGCTTGCAAAGAAAATAATAATTAGTCTTCAGACTGGTAATGATAAGACACACACTGAATTCATGAAGTACGTAAACGAACGTCAATTGAACCATTTTCTTTCGTCACCCTGGCGGCTTACTCTGTTAGTCAATTTGTGGATGAACTATAAGATCAGTGGTTCACTGTGTGATTTAAATTGTATTCTCCTAGACATGCTTTTTAAGAATGCAAATGCAAGAAAAGGATATTTTCAAACAGGAAATTCTTTTCAGTGTTTATCCAATACACGCTATATTCAGCAGCAGATCGATATTTTTGATGCGCTTGCGACAGCTGCGTTTTACTTGACGTTTTCATCGAACAAATCCCTAGTGCTCACCGAACGAGAATTATTGAACTACATGTCGGAAGTTCAGTTGGAATTTTGTCTCCGGGCCGGTGTTTTAACGAAAAGGTACATCTCCTCCAAAGCAGACCAGGATGCACAGTTTTCATTTGTACACGAGACAGTACAGGAATTCATGGTTGCATATCATATTGCAAGTTCAAATCAAGACCTCATAGCACATTTACAAATGGAATCTATGTATAATGTGTTAGAAATTAGCGAGACAATTATTTATCTGTGCGGGATAGATTGTAAGAAAGCTAATAAACTGTTAAACCGTCTGACTGACGCCAAGTTGCTCAACGACATTGGTCAAGGACTGAGCATGTACGTAAAGGGACATTTTGGTAAGAAAGACATTTTGGCTTTTCAGACAGACAATTACACACACAGAAACGTTTTAAAATCAAATAATAATCAAATGGAACACAACGCTCGTTGCCTCGCACTATCAGTCTTATTCCAACGCATGATCATCGCTTGTTACATAGAAGCCGAGGCCAGCGGTGAGAAGGAAATTTGCCTCAATTGTGCGGACTTTACATTTAATGCACATCTTAACGAGTCCGAATCAAATGCATTAAAGATACTTTTATTGTCCAACAAATCAGATGTTCGGTCACTTATTTTAGAAAGTAATATTTTACAAACAAGTGAAATACTGGCAGTCATACAAGAATCCAAACTTAGTCTTAAACGTGTAAAGATGACATTTACTCCGGAAATTAATACAGCAATATATCATACGAGCATACAGGAGCTACACGCTATCGGGCATATTGACGTTTCATCATTGACTTGTGTTATTCCGTCCCTGTCTCAATTAACGTTTTTGTATATAGAGGACTCAACTTTTTCGGAAGACATAGTTCCTCCTGACACCATACAAGAAATTGTTTTGTTGAATTGTACATACACGGCTGTGTTTCTACGACGGTTACTAGTGCGCTTATCGTCATTAAAACATGAAGTGTTTTTCTTTTTGCTACGTGTGAATGTAACTGATTGCAACACGAAACTATTTCAACCGGAATTATTGTCATGTGATATGAAAAATATTAACCTATACATGATAGACGGACATAGTATATTTGATGTATTTGTATAATTTGATGCGATGTACTTCGATAAGGTCTCTAGGCCTGGGAACGGCTAATTTTGCCTCATTAGCATCAGAGACTCTTCACACACTCAACAAGCTCACGAAGCTATATTTGTGGTGGACTTATACGGGTCAATGTGATCTCAGGCTGCCTGCTTCATTGCAGTGTATTAGTCTGCAAAAAGTCGAATGTTCATCTGAGTGGCTGTGCATCTTGTTGATCGAGCTCTCTTCATGAGATCATCCTGTGGAGTGTGCGCTGGTGGATGTTGTATTACAGCCAGGTGAAGAAGCTCGTGGAGATGATTCTCATATACATGTCTCAGACTTGCGATCTGAAATATTGTTACGTGACCTGTCCAATATTAACATATTTGTGACAAATGGCGGTGCGGAACTGTTTGAAGTATAACGTGATTTAAATATTCGGAGTCTGAGGGTTAGCAATTTAGATAATAGTTAGTGGGAAAACGTTACGCTAACAAAGTTGAACATCAACAAAACAGATTGATATCAACGGACCTATTTGACAAGATTTGATTAATGAAATCGGCATGGAATACGTTCACATTGATGGTTACCTGATGCGCCAAAAGTAAAAGCGATAAGGACGGGATTGTTGGAACATTGTTTGAGTTTGCTCAATATACGCTAATTAAATTTGACAGATTGTAGAAATGTCAATTTTCGAACGTTTTGTCACAGATTCAAACATAAATAGAAGAATGTACATCAGGGAGCGAAATTACACTAATAACGTAGACTTATCCTGAAAATATAGTTTCGTTGATGAGTACTCAACATTAGAAATTGATAAAATTCTAAAGCGTTAGAAACGGGCAATGATTTATAAATTTAAGTGTTTTTGTTGTTTGTATTGTATTTTGTGACAATGCGTTGATCAGTTTTAAATTAGTTTAAACCTATTTATTTTAGCTCGATTGCATTGAAAGCTTGTGGATTATTGGAACGCTCTCGAGTCTGTTTCATTGGTAGAACCAGTACTTGGTGTCTATGGGGGAGATCTGAAGAAAGCTCCAACAGCTGTGATCGAACAATTGACATCCCGGTCACTAGGCGGACACCATACGTATATCGCCACGGCGACCGTAAGCGATGCGTCGATCGCTAAAATCAAATATTAATTGCAAACCGTTGTTTCCGTGTAATCCGTGGCAAAATCTGGATCAGCCTTTACATGTATTGAGATGTTTTGTGGACTTCATAGTCCATTGAGCTTATAGCTTTGCAAATGTTATACAAGTGCATTTATGTCATTTATCAACAATTGTTTAATTGTTTATTGCAAAATAATCAGGAACTTCATGAAATGTTCAGTAAGGCGGCTTATTTTGCCATGGCGCGGTGAGGGACAATGTTCATTTAGACTCAACGAAACAAGACCCCACAATTGTATGGCAGAAATCCTCCACAATACATTTGCAGTGTGTTACCATAATATTCTAAAAGTTAATTACTATATGTTAAGTCTTTTATTTTTGTATTGAAACACATTTAAACCAAGGACTCGATTGTAAATAAGTGCTTGCACTTTACTTTACCATAAGGTTTAGCAAGTTTGCTTCTTGACTTACTTCTTTATTTATACTATTTCGCTGATATGAGGCACTAATGTTCAAGCTATTTGCACTAATGTTTAAGCTATTCGATCGAAACCTGAACGTTATGAAACACTAGGTAGTCTTAGTGAAAAGTATTTTTGAAAATATATTAACTCCTTAAGTAAGTTAATGAAGATAACAGTTCATGGTCTATGGTCATATGTTGGTATTTTTCATATAGTTACCTGCATGATGAGATGGAATGTTTAGTGCAATAGCCAAATGTCCATTGGTCAATGGTCAATGTCATATTTATGAAATTAGTACTTGACACTTTGTCCAGAGCATAACTTTGTCCAGCATCGATGGATTTTCAAATGACTTATCAAAAGTGATAACGATAATAAGATGGACAGTCGCGCGCAAGAGGTCGCTGGATCCAAGGTCAAATTCGAAATTCGAGACAAAGGTCACATTTAGGTATTTTCATATAACTTTAAAATAACTAACCAAAAGTTAGTTGAATGATGAGTCTAATTGTTGAGCGAAAAGCAGGTCCCTATGTCAAGGTAATGAGTCAAGCTTAAAGGTATAATAAAACACATACATTGAGATTTTGTCAAATATTTACATGAAAAAGAGCTTTTTTAAAGCCATCAATCAAACAATTGAACCATCAAATATTTCTAAACATATTTTTCTTTTTTAATTAAAATCTGCTAGTTTATATTTCTGTACAAGTTGGTCATTTTGTTTCACTCTAACTGTACCGTCCGTTTGCAATTGTACGTAAAGTGAACAGGAAATTGGTATCAAGGATTGGTATTGGTATCAATTTGTATCAATAATTGGTATTGGTATCAATTGGTTTCAATAATTGGTATAGGTATGAATTGTTATCAAGAATTGTTATTGGTATCAATTGGTATCAAGGTTTGGAATATATTTTGAATGCAATGCTTAATTGTGCTGATTGACAAAACAAATTTTACATGTGCATTTACTTTATGAAGAAAATATAGACAACTCCAATACGGTAACAGTGGTGTAACATTACAGACTTATAAGTGTAGGCACTCATCAATGCTAAAATAGTGTTGAAGTACTGAACATCACTAATGGCGTCTGGTTGCCAATAGTGTTAATGTTCCAGGGAAGACAAAGCCTTGCACGGATATTGTGTCACTTTCGCTTTGTCGGTCAAAAGTGTATTCCAAGGTCAGACAAGACCATGGGCGTAATACTACACGTGTATCGTGCTATTGTCGCTCTGTTGGTCAACAGTGAGTTCGAAGGTCACACGAAGCCCTGGGCGCCATACTGCCAAATATCGTCTAACTGCCGCTCTGTTAGTCAACAATGTGATCCAATGTAAGACGAAGCTCTGAGCACCATACTGCACGGAAATCGTGTCACTGCCGCTGGTTATTGGTGTATTCCAAGGACAGGCGAAGATCTGCGCTTTATACTCTTATGGTATACTGTCACTGACTTTGTTAATCAATGGTGTGAACCAATGCCAGACGAAGCTCTGGGTGCCATACTGCACGGGTAGCGGGTAGCGTGTCATTGTCGCTGGTTGTCATTTGTGTGTTCCAAGGTCATACGAAACTCTGAGCGGCATACTCCACGGATATCGTATCGCTTCCGCTGCTACGGAACCCAAAGCCGCCCAGCTCGCGCTCTATCCTGAAAACATAATACACTGATTTCAGAATAGCACGCGCGTGTGTGGTTATGTTTTGGTTATTTTTTAAACAATTTATTTATTTGTTAGCCAGAACAATTGTTATTAAAATATTTTCACGTAGGTTATGCGATTAGTTCAATATGAAAAACGATATGAAATCAGTCGAGACAGTAGATTACAGTAGATCACTAGAAGACGCGGTACTGTATTCCATATAGAAAATGAATGGATGCTTGTGTGAATTTATCGTATACAAAAACGTAGATGAAGACAATAACCAGAATATAACATTTGTATGAAAATTTCAAAGAATGGGAGGTTGGATGGATGGATGGATAATGCTGATGGACAGACGGACGAACGGAAGGGCTGTAAAATGTTAACTTACCATGACAGCGGACCGCGATCATCATCGTCCTGAAAATATAAAAATAAAAAATTATGAATAATTTGCGAAACCATAAGTATTGCAACGGTATGCAATAGATGACATTTAAAATATATTAACGTAATAATACAAAATCTTTCAAAAGATGGCACATTGTACTATTAAATATTTTGTTGATATAACTTGATAACAGTTTGCATTGACACTATATACGCATGGAGTGGTCCAGAAAAAATAACGATATAAAACCTTAGCCCTTCGATGCAAAGATTCCAATAAAAAACTAATCCTAGTTCAATCTATGAAATATATTAGTTTGACTGTAATCAATGTGCTGAAGCCGCAATATGACAAACCCTTGAAAGATTCAAACGTGTTTAACAATTTCTCGGACATAAAAACATTTTAAGAGATGGAAGTATAATACAAAATAATATGGTGACAAAATTGAAAAAGAATATGAGAATTTTTGTTTTTTAAATCTGACATATTACGCAAAAATTGAATAATAACTCTCGTGTGTATTAACTTCAGCTGATAAGCAACTCTGTCGTTACGATGCGTGCCTATTAAATAACGAAGCCTTACACCATCGTGCTTTAATTCATAAACTAAACCGTTGTATATTTGCTGAAAAACAACGAAAAACAGCCACACATATAACACGGTTTCTACAATTATTAAAGCACTTACCGTCATCGACATGTCCTCCCATCGCACGCTGAGCACGTGATCTCGTGGACGCTTGTAGCCATACCGGAAGTCTGCCTCGCTCTGGGATGTTGTTTCTATGGCGTCCTCCAATGTAAACAAACCTGGCTTCCGGTTTCCCCTTACTGGTTTCGATTCAACCTCCGCGCAGAGATTTGACTGGAACCAGCATAGCTGGATCAAATCCCTGCCATCAAACACAACCACGTGATGATAGCTGAGCCACGTGATACAATAATCGCGTCTTACAGTATCAACGTCATAGAAAACAATGCCGAAAAAGAATGTGCTGGAGAATTGTTTCCTTTGTTAAAACAAGAGTTTTATGTTTAACCGGAAAATAAGACCCGTATATATATAATGATCTTAACTCCCTGCCGTTATTACCAACTAAGTCATAATAGTCGAACCACGTGGGCGTCTTATAGTATCAACGGTTATTTTTAAATTTGTAAACAGTAATTTTTACTTTTTTAATTAAAGTAATTTTTTTTTTATTATGAACCTTAACTTATACACTATTTTCAAAATAATATGATAATAGGTGCTACCTAATTTACGGGCAAAAGCTTATTTGATAACCACGTATCGTAATAAATATTTGGACATTATTGTGTACAAAACATCATAATTGTTTCAATAATTAAGTAACTCAGCTAAAATAAATCATATGTTTTGCTTGATGAAAAAAAGCGTTTTACATCTGCCAAGCTTGAACATTTAATATCTCATAATTGTGTGCTTTTTCAGCCTCTGGAATTTAAAGCTGGTTCGGTAGCTGCGGCGTAGTAGATATGGTGTCCGCTTAGTGACTTGGGGGTCTCGGCATTGANGTAGTAGTAGTAGTAGTAGTAGTAGTAGTAGTAGTAGTAGTAGTAGTAGTAGTAGTAGTAGTAGTAGTAGTAGTAGTAGTAGTAGTAGTAGTAGTAGTAGTAGTAGTAGTAGCAGTAGTAGAAGTAGTAGTAGTAGTGGTAGTAGTAGTAGAAGTAACAGTAGCAGTAGCAGTAGCAGAAGAAGTAGCAGTAGCAGTAGCAGTAGCAGCAGTAGTAGTAGTAGTATTAGTAGTAGAAGTAGCAACAGCAGACGCAGCAGTCGAAGTGGTAGTGGTAGTAGAAGCAGTAACAATGCAGTAAAGTAATATAACAAATATTACTTTCCCACGGAAAAGTTCGTTTTATAAATATCAGATTCCCTATTCCTCATAGCGGTATATTGTAACACCTTCCCCAAATTTCCTTCTTGTCTTTTGGAAAGTCTATTGTTTTATGAAATAATCATTTGTAACTTATATGCTGGCGGGTGGTGACTATATATTTACGATGTATTATGGGAACTGTAAAATATAATAACGACCTTATATAAAATTTAACGTGTCCGTTGGGTAAATCCACTTATACGTATATACTTTTAAACAAATTTCATGTATGAATAAAAATATTTGACGAAGAATTCCCAAAAAACTTATAGTTGTTTAAATACTTTTATGTGAATACTGCATATTTATCAGTGTATTGTGAAGTTTGATCGATCTTGAAAATGTATACATGTTACTGTTTACAAATATTAAAATAATTATCACAATTTGATTATCATCGACGACATTCTATTTGTTGCTGTTGTTCTAGAACATGTAACTTTAATTACAAAGGCATACACAATTACACAGACTTGTGAGCAAGCCTTATTAAAATCCAAATCACAATTTACCATTAACCAGATTATTTCAACCATTTTACGATTGAATCTGAAAAACGAAATTTGGTGCAAATGCATGATACAAGGTAAGTGTCATTTTCTGTTATGGTGTCGATGTTGGTTATTTTTAGTTATTCTTTAAATTGCGTTTTATTTATCATCAAACTCAGATGTTTTTTTCCAAATAACGAATTCTTATAATCTGGCTTGGAATCAACTTTCCAATTTACATAACACTATTATCTGTTAAAACACACCTATTGACAATAACACCTGTTATACATTAATGAAAAAAATAAACCTAGATATCTTAAAATAAACCATGAGTCTAAACGCAGCAAGCTTTAGGACAGATTTCGGTGAGAACAAAAGAGGAATTGATCTGACTGTCAAATTTAGCTCAGTCTAGCTGCAAATGCGTAACATAATTATCATTTAACTGTTGAGTAATGTGCAAATCTATACTAATCAATACCTTAACCATGCATGCACCGTTCATTGAGTTTCAATTTCCAAGTTTTCAAGTTTATTTTAGAATGTAATGATATTCGTATCCCATGCTGTTTATTTATAAAAAGCAATACTGAATTAGCGGAAATAAGCGGACACGTTTCAAAACTTTTGAAAAGTATAAGAGAATAAATTTAAAAAAAAATCGTGTCAACACAGAGATTTGTGAAACTGGAATAAATCTTTGAATTAACGATCTTACCACGAGTATTTGTTTATTAAAATGGTTGTCCACAGACAAAATGATTAGAAATAAATCAGTTGCCCTGATACCAAAAGGTACGCCTCTGACAACTCGGACATATGATTTCACCATCACTGGGTATTAGTATAAGTGGTAGTGAGGTATATTAGAAAATATATTTGCATTGGTCGTTGTTGTTGTAAAACTGTAACCTAAGCAAAGTATAGACTAATGATTTTGGTTTTTATTCATTCGCCTTATTAACGAAGTAGTTGGCGGAATAACAGAGGGTCATGTGAATGCACATTTATATTAGTATTATGAAGTCAAGACAGATTATTGTAACCCAGAAGTTTTTTCAGCAAAACAGGATAATATGCATAAAGGTACACACTAGCGGACGACAATAGATAATGTTGTATTCATTATACATGAATTTTCTTCCTAAAACGTATGCAAACTTCAGTTAATAAAACAGTTAAAACATTTCAAATTTTAGTGTTTCTTGTTAAACTTATTTGAGAAAACATTCCCCATATACAAGTTTTTCTTACAGTTTGCCCAGCGCTCGAGTAAAATTATGTATGAACTTATCTGCATTTGTGCCCACGTTTAAGTTGAATCCTACCTTCCTTTGCAAATATCATCCAATGTTTGTCCGATTAAAACTCCACTGTGATTACACATCAAGTCGAAAGTATTTTTGATTGAATCCTGCGAATAATGAATATCAGATGGTCGCAGACGCATTTTGATACGACAGTTTCAAAACGAAATGGCAGTTTATGTGTGACCGTCTACAAGCTGCATTTATTATTATTGATTGCTTTCCGATTCTTCACAGGCCTTTATAACACATCAAGGTTGTAGTGAATTCATTTTTTGAAAATGTTTCGTTTTCAGAAAATAAATTTATTAATCTTACATTGAGTTCGGATCATTAAACAGCCAATCATCGGATTTTCTTTTTGTCTGATTCTATTGATTACTCATTTTTTATCATTTGGGCAATAATCATTATCATATACAGGTATGCGTTATGTTCTTTGAGTAAATATTCGCAGACACATTGATCAATATCATATTAGTTTCAGACGTTAAAACGTGGTTTATATATCGATTGCGCAATTTATTCAATAAACATCTATTGAAACAGATATATCGTAGAATGATCGTTGTAAATATAATGAAAAGACAACGCTATTATGTTCATTGTACAGGAATAAAGTATTAGACACGTATTATTAATTGTGGGGTTTAAAACATTACCATTTATTAAGGTGTGTTTATTTTGAAAATTTGCACTGACATAATACCAGTACTTACATTTTACAACAAATAAACGGATTCCTTGCTATCCGTTTTCTATTGTCTGTAATATAGATTTAAGAATACGCAATATTATTTCGTCTTTTAACGCTCTGAAATTCAGTCAGTGGTTCTTAGATTATTCTTTAATGTTTTCAGAACATGACCATATAATAAAAAATGCACCGCCTTCCGGTAACAATGTATAAATGAATCAAAATAATTTGCAGCAATTTGGTCTAAAGCAGGTTTGTTAAATCTGACAATTTATTTTTTAACAGAGGACGTTTTTGTTTTTCTATGGACATATAAGGAAAAAAGACCCCGCCAGCTTTAGCGAATCAAAAAAGTTTGAATGTTTTGTTAGAGGACCACACAATCATTCTCTTTGCACACGTATTGCAATGCCGGATTAGAGATGACCGGTGGATTATGACAATACATGTTTTATTTGTTGTAGTCATGTAACTACAACAGTTACCTTTACGTAAGCATGTTTTAACGAACCAAACTAATTTGCAACAATTTTAGGACTACGAGCAGGATTACTAGCGCAAGGATTTACTTTTTTTTTAAATCGGACCTTGAATTTGTTAGAAACATAGTTGTATGTGAATAGTCCTGTTAGAAAAGAAGTCACAACAAATAAAAACACTTAATATCATTAGACATTTTAAACATGTTTAGCTTTCTCTATCATCGAACCTGAGGTTTCTTACAATACGTTTGTCAACGTTATTTATATAATAATATACGGAATAAAGGTAATAGTTTTTAAAGTAATTTGCTCTAGAAGCTTTATAAATCACATTATCACTGGGTCCTGATCAGGTTTGACATCAGGGCCGTGATTTATACAAACTATATAGGAGACAGCTCTGTGATGTTACATACCACACATATAAGTCTGCGACTTTTGACTCTAGGGAAGATCATACTTCTGAAAATCTGAAAAATGTGCCTGGAAAAAAAGTTGGTTGGCATTTTTTAGGCATGGCTTCTTTTTATGTTTTTTGGTTTCTACATACCCTCTGCTGAAAATCTAGAGGGAATGTCACCTTCTCAGGCGCTTGACATCCTTTTAATTAGGTCAAAGGTCAATGTGTATAGTTTTCAGTTATTTGGGAGATGAAATACATCTCATTGTGATTTATAACCAAAATTGAAAAGTTTAAAACAGTAATATTGTCTGAAAATGAACCTGCTTGGATCTAATTAAAATTTTATCTATTCTAGTGTTCACTTATATAGGTCAAAAGGTCATTTAGTGCACTTTTATGCCAAAAAAAAACATGACAACTGGCATTGAAAATCAACAGAATAAAATATTATGTTAAAAACGTATGTTTTTTACAATGGAGTAGTTTTTTGCTAATTTTTGTTAACTCTATAAACATATTTGTATAGTAAAAAGAAAAATCAGAAGGATCCATTATATATATAATGAAGTACAACGTACGCTTAAAACAAGACTGAAACTCATTTGTGTATTTCAGTATCATATAACATTGTTTTTAAGTTTTCATTCTTCATCCTGTTTAAACTGCATAAATCTTATAAAGCTGATCGAATCCCTGTTGACTTCATGCTTGTACAGATAACCCAATATAGAAAATAGCCAGGCTTTGTAGCTGAAAATTTATTAAGAGTAAGTGCCACTGAAAAGGAAAACGCCATTTGTATCAAGCAAAAAGTAAGACTCATTAGGAGCAATTGATAGCGATTTATGCAGCATTAAAGGTATATATTATTCAGATTTGTTATCCCTTTCAGTCAAATAGATACTCATGAGTTGTCATATATTGCACTTTGCCCGTTTATTTGAGTATTTTGTTTTCAAATATATGCCAATGTGTGATCTCATATTGTATTATGTAACTGTGAATGTCTCATTTTAATTATGATTTACCTGGCATGGTAATAGAAGATCTATAAGGAATTATACTTTTAAACTGATTCGATTATTGACATTGCATCCTGGGTTTTGGTACAAAACTTGTGATGTGCATGAGACCAATGTACCATTTATAATCTTTAGAAAAAACAATGCAATTACTTAAGTAACGTGTTGTCATATATTGGTATACATTGTGTATTATCAGGTAATGAACCATGACTGAACAAAATATAACGAGTCCAAAACCAGTGGGAATTATAAAAAGGAAAGCAGATACTTCCACAAACTTTGAACTGTGCATTATTTGCCAAGATAAAAAGAAAAATGATATCATACGAACTAACCCAACACCTGCATCAAGACAAAAAATAAAAGATAGCTTTGCCCTGCGCCGAAAATATCATGATAAAAATTATTAATTAACACTTGATAGATAAGAAAGGTTCATAGACTCTGACAATTGGGCAAGTAGGTCTGATCTGAAATGGCACAAAAGTTGTTACAGTGCTTTTACGTCAAGAACTAATATATCGCGCATTGAGAGACGATATCAGCAGCTTAAGGTCAGTCATACAAATGAAATTCACGATGAAGAACCATCAACAAGCCAACTTAGACGGCGCTCAAATCCTCCAATCAGTTGGTCAATGTGCATGTTCTGTCAGGAGGATACCAATGAAACATTACACGAAGTTCAACAGTTTTCCGGGTCAAGTGATATTCCACATCGAGCAAAATTTGATGATATAATGAGAGCTCGTCTTTCGGGAAAAGGGGAACTTATGGCTGCTGAAAGCAAGTATCATAACGTTTGTCTGAATGAATTCAAGCGGAGAACAAATGAATAGTCGTCATCGGCAAAAGCGAAGTTGACGCTGCTATGGAACATTTGATTGAACAGTTAGGTGATGGCTTAATGCATGGTCATGTGTTTGATATGGTAATGGGTTGGAAAACATGTACATATATTAAAAAAATATTGGTTCTCAAATTCCAGCTAGATACATTTCGCGTAGACAGTCATTTTATTGTGACATAGAAGCAAGGCTCAGCGATAAAGCTATGTTTGTCCGAAATAGTGACGCCTCAAGTTGTTCCGACAACGACTGATGCAACATGTGCAATACTTGATGGACACGCGCTAATACAGAGTTTAGGTAAGCCTTAGGAATTTCAAACATTTGGACAATATGCAACTGTTTTTGAAACATCTGTTTTTTAGGCATTTTATCGCAAACACTACCCGAGTTGATGTGACTTTTGATAGATACTTTGGAAGTAAATCTATCAAAGAAGCAACATCAGTTAAGATGAAAGGAAAGCGTCGACCTATTAGGAAGCTCATAAAAACGTCCAAACGTTCCTTTTCCGCAAATATAGGAACAGTATATCACACACAATGATAATAAAGCAGAATTTCTCTCAAACGAATTGCTAATACAATCAGAAAATCTTCCAGCAGGATCAACTGTAGTTGAAGGAGGTGGATTTCCAGGTGATGTTGATTCAGAGTCGAGTACTTTCGATGCGACAAACCTATGTGTAAATCATGAGGAGGCAGATACGCGGATGATATTGCACTCAAGGGACGCTATTGATAGAGGCTACATGCGTTTAGAAGTATATTGTAGAGACACTGGCGTTCAGCTCTTGTTAATATACCACCTTGGAGCTGACGCCGAGATATATATAATATCTGGTACAGGAAAACAAAGAAAATGTTATTCTGTGCACACAATATCTGAAAAAGTAGATGACAATGTCAGAAGGAACATTTTGGGGTTTTACGCATTGACAGGATGCGACACTACGTCTGCTCTAAATGGAATAAGTAAGAAAACCGCCAGGGTGAAGTATATCGCACAACCTGATACATTGGAAGGTGTTCGTAGAGATGGTGATGCTCAAGCAGTTTCTAAATTTCTGTGTGTGATGTATGGCTGCTGTCAGGACCACCCACCAAACATTGACACATGTAGGTATCGGTTAGTTTTGAAAGCCAGGAAGATTTTTGATTTGTTACCCCTTACAAATGATGCGCTTGAACTTCACATTAAAATGGCAAATTATCAGGCAAAGACATGGCTAAATGCTACAGATAAGGATTTTCAGCCTGATGATCCTCTTGATACTGGCGCATGGAAACTCGAAGAAAATTCCTGCAGCATGTGTCCAGTTAGTATCATGTGGCTGTCAAACCACGTGTAGTACAGCACGATGTAAGTGCTATCAATCTGACCAAGGATGCTTGTTTGAATGCGCGTGTGAAGCGAATAGTTGTTTAAACCGTAGATAATTATTGTAAACGATAACAGATAAGAAGATACATATACTGCCATAGTAATTCGTGTTTTGAAATAAAACTTAGCATTTATGTAACGTTTGTTAAATAAATTATCACACAAGACCGACATTATCTTCAGCCTGATGATAAAGTAGGTCATGAAAGTGCATTGAAGTCAGATGAACATTTGTTTTATTTTATAAACGGATTTTGAAATATATTTCTAAAAAGATCACTGTTTTTGGTAAAATAAGTTCCGTTTTGCATTATTCATATCTAGATCTATAACAATTAATACTAATTTGGTGAAGTAAAAATAACTTATCTTGCATGAATATGACATTATAGAACGTACAGTATTAAGAACTTCATTACAGTATACTACTTGAGCTGAAAGCTTTTATCTAAAATAGTATTTAGCATAATATGCATATAAAACAATATATATATTTAGACTGTAACGTAGATCACACATGTTCACTTTTAACTATACTTTCATGGTTTAAAGTCTCGTAATTGTATTTATAGAATAATGCAGAAATAATTTTGGTTCTTATTATAAAAAGTTGTTATATTTTAAAACGCAATAAGTATTAAAAGTCTAAAAATAAAGATTGTTTTCTTTTAATTTAGGTAACGTAATTTACAAAGTTAGGAACATTCACTTAAGATACAACAGAGAAATACTCTTTTAATCATCAAAGTATCCATCTCCCATTGAAAAGTTACTAACTAATATATAATACATGGATCTTTGGTTGGTTTCAACATACACTGCAATTAACGTTCTATACGGGTTATAAAAGTGCACTTGATGACCTTTGACCTACTTATGTAAAGCAAAAATCAGTTTACAAATGAGATAACCCTTCACGTATTAAATATAAGTCAGTTCAGGAGTAAAATCAGTAATAATATCTGATATTTCACAATTTTGGCAATGTTACCTCATTTTTTAAAGCAAAATGCACTTATTGACCGTTTGACTTAATTAAAGGGTCGTCAAGCATCGCAGAGGGTGACATCCCCTCCAGATTTTTTTTTAAATGTATTTGCAATCATTATAACACAAAAGGAAGCCATGCCTATGAAATGTCATCAGATGTCGGATTTCAGGAAATGTTAGGCCAACTATATCAACGTCATGTGCCCCATGGGGCGGAGAAAGTTTTGACTAGGGTCATGATTGAACAAACCTTGTAAAGGACCACTTTACGATATTAATACTGAAATATTAAATATCTGATCATAACAACTCTGGATTGTTTTACGTTTAATCAAACAACATGTACTTTTACTATCTTTTATGTTTATATAAAATTCTTTAATATGTAATTATATGTCTTCTATTTCTAAAAAGTGTTTTAGTGGTAATAATGTGGAAACTGTGACGTGAACAGGTTCAAAACTAAACGAACTGTATCGAAGACCACTGAACGCTGTCACACACCAAAGTTTAAAAGATATTAACCATATTACTCTTTATAGATTAAATCTTTGAGGCTTGGTCGGTTTTGATTCCATGGACATGATGTAACATACCTAAGTAGATAACCATTTTACGATGTTTTACACTCAAGGACTATTCCTTTGCAGTTTCGTTAATATATATACCGTGATTCAAAAGAAAAGTAAACGAACAACAAACAACGGAGAAAACGCAGTCCTTGAAGCCAATGCCCAGGTGAACTTGAAATACTATTCTAAAATCGTTCTCATTCTAGTGTTTGAACGGACAGCTGATCAAATGAAATGTTGCCTAATTAAATTGCATTATCACATTCTGAACCTAGTAATGTTTTGAAATAGCCTTTGGATTGAAAGCGTCGATGATTATCGAGATCTTGAATCAGAATAATTAGGAATGCTGCTTAAAGAAATTGAAGGGAGTGACGAGCTCACCCACTGACAAAGTGATAAACGCTTTGTTTGTCTTTTATTAAACCGGTATTTTTAACAGTTCTCTTTATGTGTTGGTTTGAAACTTACAATTATAACAATTGAATTGCAATTTTACAAGTCGAATACAGTTTTATTAAATAAACGTAAATACATCAAAAGTTGTATGCGACTTACTTCCTGGCTTTACATGTTTATGTGTTTTTCGCATTTGACATTCTAAGAAAAAAGAAATATACATGTATTAAAAGGTATATTTGCTTTTTTTTCATTTGAAATAAACGTGACTCGATCAACGACCTAGGGCGGCTGCTGAAAAAAAAACATACGTTTAAGATCAGAAATATATTGTTCGGTATATATTAAAGCACTCTCTCATATTCTTTTCATATTATTTTCGTTCTCTTTGTTCTAAACAGACAATGTGTGCTATGTAGAGCAAATAACGCTGTAATCAATGGAATCACATAATGCCATTCGGTAATTCACGTTTCATTGTCATACATTCATAAATTATAATTCTTAAAGAATGTTCAACTTTTAATTCCTTAACAAATCTAGAAATAAAATAACTCACCGGTACATTGTATGTGCGTGTTTTTATATCACACAAATAACAATAAAACAACTAATATATATATATATATTTATCGGAGCCACACGCGCATTAAAATTCATATGTTTATATCAGGAATTAAGAAAAGCATTGCAATTGGGGAAACAACTGTTATATTTTTTATTTCAGAAACAAAATAACAACGTTTAAAATCGAACAACGTTAATCCAGTATTGGTTTACAATTCATTCATTCGAAACAGTTGAAAGTACGCCCTGTATGAACATATTGTTTATAATATGTTACATCACCAGTCATTCGAGCGCTGTTCTTGCGGCGAGTTTATGACGAAGATGATTTCAGAGATGAAAGAGTCCTGGTTGTACGTCGATCGAATGTGCCAGTAGCCGCCCGGACTTCGGCGCACTATTACCGTATGTCCGCCGTAAGTTGACGTCAGTTTCGCTGCCGGTATAGAGTAGCCTTCATAGGCGCTGATGTAGGTACATTTCCCTAGCCACTCTAGCTGCCGGAACACCCAGAGGCGCCTGTTGTCGACAGTCACCCATTTCCCGTTATGCTTAACCACCATGATAATAGAAATGCTGTTTATGTTTGATCTGTCGAGAAAGAAAATGTCCGTGCATCTTGGATTATATCCATATTTATGTTAATCCGAAACGGAAAACCTTTACATGGTTGGAGTCCTTTTAAAGTGCAATATGGAGGAAGTCCAAATAATGTGTAGTTATATGTTGATTTTGGGTGGGGAGCATGACGACCTATATTTGTTGTCTATTTTGGCGATTGAACACACCTGTAGACACCTTTTTTATTTCATTCCCCATTTACACAATATAGGAACAAATATTTCCAATACAAGCTGTATCTTTAATTTGTACCTTCCTTCGCAAATATCGTCACATGTTTGTCCGGTTAACACTCCGCTGTGAGCACATTTATCGTCTAAAAAGTCGTTTATCGAATCTTGCAAATAATATTAGACGGTCGTAGACGCATTTTGATACGAAAGCTTCAACGCCAAATATTAGTAAACTTCTGTCAGTTTATATTCGAAATTTTTAGTTAAAATTCATCTACAGCAGTCCTTTTTTATCAAAGATAAACCATTTGTTCTGAAAATCGATCAAACCTTTTGCATGGATAAAGCATATTAATGCTGAACATGAATTTTTCGAAAATCTTTACTTTCGTTTTGAGATATCAGGCCATATAGAAATGTCATTTGTTTCTACTACAGCTGCCAAAATATTAGTCTGCTTAGCTTTGGGTTTTATTCATAAAATTCTTTTCGGTTCCCAATTAAAATAAGAAAATGCAACTACATGCATAAATTTATGTTTTAATAACATTTTATTTGTTTATTTTCGTTTATATAAAGATAACGTAGCGATTATGATCGAGAAAACACATGCTCTTTAACTAAACATGGAATTCCAAAAAAAGGTAGTGTCGGCAAAAACATAAGAGTCGGTCAGGTAAGTGAAACTAAACAAGTGCGAGAACTAAATCTGGATATAAGGACTTCAGTCCGTGTAACAACTTGTCTAAGAATAAAGGATTTATTTATAACTTTGCTGAAGTAATTACCATATCGTGACGGAAAACCCCCCAGGTCGTGTTTATACCTCAAGGTAAAATGAAATCAAATATTAACATGTCAGTTTCCTCACCAAGAGGTAAATGCTAGTGATTAACTGGCAGTCCTTTTTCAAACGAAAGTGACCTTTATGGCAGCCTATATGTCTATCTAACCGAAGAAGGATCTGATAGAGATTTGACCTCTTACTTTGAAAGAAAAGGCCGTCATACTCTGAAAGGCTAATTTCACTTGCCCTGATCTGAGCCTCGGCCAAGGATACATGGTTAGCATACTATTGCGATGTATTCACACGTGACGTGTCATGTTCTTTTTTAACCAAAATAACGAATACAAACTTTTGCCTTACACGACCTGTCAATCATACTGATGAAAGATCACGTTTTAAGCGACGGGGATTCAAGAGCAGATTGGAATTGAACAGCACACACGATAGCCCGTTTGCTATTCGTCTTGCGGGCATGGTATGAACATGTCTTCAATAATTGTTAAAGTATAAAGAAAATAAAAAAAATCTCAGTAAGATAAATCCGTATACATGTATGCAAAACATATATGATCGTCTTAAACTAAACAAACAGTGAAACACAAACGATACATGCAATGTGCAAATAAAAGAACAATAATACATTCTATTTCATCAATGAAACTTCTACAGGCATATGGGCATGATTAAGTAGTAGAACATAACATAATTGTTCACAATATTTATTTTAATTAAGCATATACAGCTTGTCATCAAGTAATTAAACACATAAAACGAATATTTACGTGCACAAGTACGTAATAACTCATACATAAGTTTTAACATTGTCATTATACTAGCATAACAACTATTGTATTAGCATTCAAGAGAGTATAGAACGCACTAGTGCAACATCTGAACATTACAATACAATATGAAAGCGACATTGGTATTAAATGATAACATTCCATAAAATTAATAGTATGAGCATTATTAAAAGAATTGTAAATACTTTTCCACACCACGAGTCGTTCTCGCGAGGTTCCTGATAAGCTCTGTTATGCCAACTTGACGAAATGCTATAAAAGCGATCGTAGGTGGTATACGAGCTTTCTTGATACGCGTCCTGAGTCGGTTGTACTCGCGCGGGCCGCGAAGGGTAGCTGGAAGTGATACGACTAGATTTGCTGCTGTTAGGCCCCGTCCTGTCGGCGTCGTACGAAATAAAACGGAACGCTTCGAAGCCGCCGGGGACGGATGCCACCCGCTTAAGCCAGTAGCTGCCCGGAGGTCCGCGCACGCGCACCGTAATACCGTCGTTTGTTGACGTGAGTTTCTCGGTAGGTATAGAGAGGCCTTCATGGACGTCGATGTAGGTACATTTTCCGAGCCGCTCCAGCTGCATGAACACCCAAAGGCGGCGGTTGTTGGCTGTCACCCATTTCCCATTCCGTTTCACAACCGTGATTCTTGGAATACTGCTTATGTTTGTCCTGAATGAAGAAGAAAGCATATATTAGCCTCATCATTAAACCAATACCACATTTTCAGTAGTAGGGGGAGAAATAGTAGAATTAGTTGCCCTGATACAAAATGTAAGACTCGGACAACTCAAACATTTGATTTAGCCATCACTGTGTAGTAGCAGTAGTGGTGGTAAGGTAGATATACAGTTGTAAATTTGGTTGTATTGGTAGTTGTTGTTGTAAAAAAACCTAAGCAAAGTACGGACTAATCTTTATTCATTTATCTTATTAACGTAGTAGTTTGCGGATTAACTGACATACAGTTGTATGCATAGACTTATTATTATTATGAATGCGAGACATATTATTGTACCCCATCCAAATTTTAAGAAGATCAGCATAAATTACATGTAGTTACAGGCTAGCAGACGATAATGTCGTATTCCTCCTATTCTGTTCTTAAAACTTATGTAAACGTTAGTTAAGAAAACAGTTAAAACATTTCAACATGTAAAGTGTAAGTGCTTATTGCTTCACATATTTAAGAAATTATTGCCAATATAAAAGTTGTTTTCTTAACATTTGCCCAGCGCCAGAGCAAAATTATGTCTTAACTGAACGTGTGTCAACGTTTGAGTTAAATCCTACCTTCCTTTCATAATATCATCCACTGTCTGTCCGATTAACACTCCACTGTGATTACAACTCGCATCAAAAGTGTTGTTAATGGAATCCTGCGAATAATGAATAACATATGGTCGTAGTCTAAGCATTTTGATACGACAGTTTCAAAACGAAATAACAGTTTATGTGTGTCCGTCTACAAGTTGCAATTAAGTCGATTGATAATTTTCAGATTGTTCACGTGCCTTTATTACACATAAAGCTTATCGCTGCAGTGAATGCATTTTCTGAAAATAGCTACTTTCGTTTTTAAAAAATATTTTTAAAATGTATCTATTCAATTTTTTTAAAATCATGTGATTTTTAAAATCGAAACATTCAACACACAGTAATCGAAATTTAAAAATGTCGTATCCCACTGATAAGAATAATCAATATTTGCTTACTCATACAATAATAATAACCATATACAGATATGTCTGAGGTGCGTGGAGTGAATGTTCGCTGACATATTTATTGATTAATATAACTTAAATCACAGACGTAAAAGCGTGTGTTATTTACTCGATTGCGCAAGAAACATATGTGTCGTGTTCTGAGAAAACTGGGCATAATGCATGTGCGTAAAGTGTCATCCCAGATTAGCATGTGCAGTCCGCACAGGCTAATCCGGGACGACACTTTCCGCTTAATCTGGATTTTTTGCTAAGAAGAGACCTCATTTATACGAAATTTTTTATAAAAGCGGAAATTGTCGTCCCTGATTAGCCTATGCGGACTGCACAGGCCAATCTGAGATGACAATTAACGCACATGCATTAAGCCCAGTTTTCTCAGAACACGACACATATTATGTTATAGCTGAAAACCATCAATCGAACTCACAATGGAATTCAAATTTTTTTGTTTGTTAATTGGACAGGTGAAGATTATTGCACAGATATTATTGATTTTAAGGTTGAATACATAACCATTCATTAACGTGTGTTTTTGTGCATATTTGAACATACACATCACCAGTAGCCTACTTACAATTAAAAATAAATAATGCGTTGGAATCATTGATATGCGTTTTCTACTATCGTTGTTAATATCGACTTAGGTTTAAGAATACGCAAGAGTGTTTTGTTTTTTAACGTTTTGGAAATTAGGTCTTTTGTTTTAAATATTCTTATATGTTTTCAGGACATGGCCATATAATACAAATATGCACCGCCTCCCGGTAACAATGTTTTTAATGAATCAAAATAAATTTCAACAATTTGGCAGAGAGCAGTTTTGTGAAATCTGACAATTGGGTTTTCACAGAGGACTCTGTTTCTGGGCATGTGAGGAAAAAAGGCCACGCCATCTTAAGCGAATACAATAAGTTTGAATGTTTTGCTAGAGGACCACCAAACATTCTCTGCGCACACTTTTTGCAAGTCGGACTAGGATTGTTTCGTTTTATTTCTTTTCGACATGCATACATTTCTTAATTCCCAAATACCATTTAAGTTTTATTTTGTTAATGCACAATTAATGCAGCCATTATGATCGAATTTGAATCTAGAAAATATTATCACAAACCTTATAGTTAATATATTTAATATGATTGAACTTAGCAAAATAGATCGTAAACGTGTCGGCACAAAAGTAATGGTCGGTCGGATTACTAGGCACAACCAACGTTTGTCATAATTTACTCTCAATAATAAGGAACTTAAGCACTTCGGCCCTTGTATTACTGTCTAGGATATACTTATTTTTAATATAACTTTGATGCAGTAATTTCAATGTCGTGACGGACAAATCATAGGTCATGGTCATTATTCAAGGTCAAATGAAATAAAACTTTGGAATATTAACATTCAAGATTTATGCTAGTGACCACCCGATAGTCTTTTTTTTTTTAAGAAAGTGACCACGTTTGCGGTCTAATGTTGCGTTTGAAACGCCCGGGTAGTACACTTACTGCCGTTCGGCGCGGCAGCGAATGTGGCTGCCTACCAGAAGAAGTATCTGATGAAGATTCGACCTCTTACACTCAAAGAACATTCATCATACTCTGAAAGGCTTATTTCACTTTAATGATCTGCGCCTCGACGAAGGATTTATAGCAGGCATATTATTGCAATTTAGCATGTTCACACACTTCTTGTCATGTTCTCGTGTGTGACGTGCTCGCTATTTTAAATTTATGTTTGTTTTTCAAACCAAGATAATAACTCTAAAGTCGATCATACTGATACAATATCTATTTTCAAGCGAAACACATACGACAGCAGACTGAAATCGAACAGCACGATAGCACGTTTGCTTGTTGATCCTTCTTTCCTGCATGATATGTACATATGATCACTGCAACACAGACATGCACGTGCATTCCCATTGGGACAAGAGTAGGACAAGGCTTCCTCATTACATTGCCGTGAAAAAGCTACACATATAATTTGTTTGGATAGTTTATTTGTCAATAATTATAAGACAAAAACATAGGTGAAAGACTTTAAAATTGTAAAAAAACTCAATATTAATGTTAAAGATAAAACACATTGAGTGAAAGTACAAATATATACATCACAGTAAGATAAATCCATATATGCATTAAATAGATTACACTCTTTAACTCAACAATTAGGCAAACCAATGCGATACATGCAATGTGCACAAACATAACTACCTTCAATGGGGTCACTGAAGCCTGTATAGGTCATTCAAAATTCATTAAAATATATTTACAACATATCATTCTTAAAGAATAGTACACACAATTATCAGAAATAATTAAAACGTCTACAGTTATATGATAGGTTTTATAATTATTTCGATTGTGCCGATATGAATACTGAGCAATGGAACAGAACAGATCAGAACAAAATATTTGTTTTAAATTAAGCGTATATAGCTAATCATCAAGTTATTATAACATGCACATAAAACAAATATTTGCATGTACATAATATGTATAAAAACATGTAAATGTTTTAACTGTGATAGTATTATATTACAAAAACTAGTAAATACAATTTAATCGAGTATATGTATTACAAACAATCTCAATGTCAACCATTTATGCTCGCAATCTTTTAAACAAAGTATGAACATAAACGAAGGAAATTATATAAAATGCGTAAACAATCTTTATATGGCACCATAAAACAAATAATCTTTACTCCTATGACATTTATAACGAACAAGTTTAAGCCGATGGCGAGACGTCTACTCGTATGTTTGCAATACCAACATTGTGTCTATAAACCGTATGAACGAATCTGCACAGATAAGTGGGGTTTGCCCAACGGTGTACATTTCTTTTGTACATGAAGTAGTTTTCTGCTGTTCAGCACAACATTATTAACTATTAAACAAACGTTATTTTCTTTTGTATTCTGGTACTACTTCTTCTGCGATTTGTTTCTAGTTTTAAATCACCAGCGTTCTGTTTTGAAAAAAGTAGACGAATCGTTTATTCCCGTTTTGAAGTAACTTTGTATCAGGTACAGTTTTTTAGATAGCGCTGTAGAGTGTAAACGTGCAGGTGTTCAACATTTCAAATACAATAAGATATCAATAATAGCGGCATTGGTGTAAAATGCATACATTTCATACAATGGATAGTATGGTCGTTATTTACAAAATTGTTTATAATATATTACACCACGAGTCCTTCTTGCGTGGTTCTGGATTACTCGTATACGTGCGTTGTGGAGATAGATACGGAGTCGGTTGTACTCGTGCGGGCGGCGACGAGTAGCTCGAAATATTACGACTTGTGTTGTTACTGTACGACATCGCCCTGTCGGCGTCGTACGAATTTCGGAACACGCTGTTGTCGTTGTAAAGGGATGCCGACCGGTTGTGCCAGTAACCGCCCGGATTTCTGCGCACTTGCACCGTAACACCGCCGTTAGTTGACGTCAGTTTCGCGGCCGGTATAGAGTAGCCTTCATAGACGTCGATGTAGGTACATTTCCCGAGCCGTTCCAGCTGCCGGAACACCCAGAGGCGCCTGTTGTCGGCTGTCACCCATTTCCCATTCCGGTTCACAACCGTGATTCTTGGAATACTGTTTATGTTTGTACTAAAATACAACAAAAAGTCATACATAATCTGCGTCATGAAAAAAAATCAGGTCGATGACAACATTTCACAATTCGTGATTTGATTCAGGTTGAATATTGCATGGATATTTTTAATCAGCCGGAGGTGAATTGTTGAAGTACAAGCAGTAATAAAAGTAGTAGAATAAGAAGTATAAGAAGTAGTAGTTGTTGTTTTTGTAGTTGTATTAATAGAAGTATTAGTAGAAGTTGTTGGTATAGTTTTAGTAGAAGTAGTATTAGCCGAAGCAGCAGTTTAAGTATAAGTAGTGGATAGTAGAAGATAGTAGAGGAAGTAATAGTAGTAGTAGTTAGTAGTTAGTAGAAGCAGTAGCAGTAAGCAGCAGTTGTAGCAGTAGTAGCAGTAGTAGAAGTAGTAGCAGTAGGAGGAGTAGGAGGAGTAGTAGCAGTAGTAGCAGTAGAAGCAGAAGTAGCGGCAGCGGCGGAGGAGACGGCGGCGGCGGTGGCGGTGGCGGCGGCGGTGGCGGCGGCGGTGGCGGTGGGCGGCGGNATTAGTAGTAGTAGTAGTAGTAGTAGTAGTAGTAGTAGTAGTAGTAGTAGTAGTGGTAGTAGTGGTAGTAGTGGTAGTAGTGGTAGCAGTAGTAGAAGTAGTAGTAGTAGTAGTAGTAGTAGTAGTAGTAGTTGTAGTTGTAGCAGCAGCAGTGGTAGTAGTAGTGGTTGTAGTAGTATTAGTAGTAGCAGTAGTAGTAGGAGGAGGAGGGGGAGATGCGTGGTAGTTGCGGTTTTAGTGGTAGTGGTGAAAGTAGTAGTAGTAGTAGAAGTAGTAGTAGTATCATTAGCAGCAGTAGTAGTCGAAGTAGTAGTTTATGAAGTGGTAGCAGTTACAGTTGTAGTGATAGTTGTTGTTGTTAAACTGTACCCTAAGCAAAGTACGGATTAATGATTTATGTCTTTGTTCATTTACTTATTGACGTAGTTGTTTACGGAATGATTGTCTGACATGTTAATGCACAGATTTATTTTCATTATGTAGGCGAGGCCGACTATTGTACTCCAGCAGTTTTATCAGCAAAAGAGAATACTTTACTTGTAGTTATAGACTAACAGACGACATCATATTATGTATTCAAAACATAAGCTTCTAATGATCGTATGTAAAGGTCAGTTAATAAACAGTTGTAACATACCAACATTCAAAGTTTTAGTGCTACTTGTTTCACATATTTCAGATATCATTGCATATTAACGTTTTCTTACAGTTTTCCCTGTTCTGCGTCAGAAGAGCATCAATAAACTTGATATTTTAATTTATCTCCAACTTAGCCCACGGCTTATAGCTAAAGCCTACCTTCCATCGCAAATAGCATCCAATGTTTGTCCTATTAACACTCCACTGTGATTACACTTCGCGTCGAAATAGTTGTTTATCGAATCCTGAGAATAATGAATATCGGACGGTAGCAGACGCATTTTGATACGAATAATTCAAAACGAACTAACAGTTTATTTGTCACGTCTATTAATTCAAGTTGAATTAAAGTCTCTTGATTACGTTCCGATTACTCCGAGGCCTTTCACACAAATAAAGCTTAATGTTTCAGCGAATGCATTTTCTGAAAATCGCTACTTTCGTTTTCAGCAAACACTACTGACTAATGTTTTGGAAACCCAGTTACCTTAACTTGAGTTCGGAACATTAAACAGACAATCATCGGTTTTAAAAAACAACATCTGATTCGAATGAGACTTCGCATGTTTTTGCATAGTTATACAATAATCATGATCATATACAGATATACTTAATGTGCCTAAAGTAAATATTTGCAGACACATGTATCAATATCATTTTCATCACAGACGTTTAAACGTGTGTTATGTACTCTATCGCGCGAAATATTTTGTTTTTATCGAATCAAAATAACTTTAGCAAATAGCAATTTGGAAGAGAGCAGTTTGGTGAAATATGACTATTTGATTTTCACAGTGGAATTATTCTCGGGTCATAAAATGATATAAAGCACCGTCATCTTTAACGAATCAACATAGATAGAGCGTTTTATTAGGACCACCCAATGATTCTTTGTGCGCACTTATTGCAAAGCCAGACTTTGGTTGACCGGTGCTTTATGACAAAACCTTTTTCAACTGTTCTAGTCATTTAAGGACAACAGCCATCTTTCAGTGACCCTGTATTAACGAACAAACCTACATTGCCGTATTTTGGTACTATTGGCAGCACTACTGGCGAACAACATCGGTTAAATTATTTGAAATCGAACCTTGAGTTTAGTAGAAAAATATCCTTTTTCGGAATAGTTCTTTACGGTAAGAATTCCCAAACTGTTTTGACGAATCGACTAACTTGGACTTTGTTATCAGTGAACTCCATAAGAAAGATGTGTGTAACATTCTTTAACATAGTACTAGCCGTTTCTAACAAGAAGTTTGTCAAAGTCATGGCGCGTGACCAGTTTTGACCAGGGGCATGATTAGTACAAACTTTGTAGGGGGACAACTTAATGACGTCAGTCATGCAATATTAAATATGTGACCATTGCGGATTCGAAGAAGACGATCAATTTTAGGTTTTACTACATAGGTCTGTGAAAATAACTTAGCTACTGTGAAATCGAAAGTTTTCAACCCATCGGCATCATTTGAACACACGAAGCGGAATACCATTATTAGATGTCACACCTTGCGGTTTTTTACTTAAATATTTAAAAAGTTATTTAATATATAACGTGACCAGTTTTCATCCCGTGGACACGATTTAAACAAACTCAGTAAAGGACCATTATATGATGTGAAACACCTACAGATTATTCCTTTCAAATTTCGTAAATATGTCCTCCTCGAATTTAGAACATTACGTTCAAATGAAAGGTTTACGCACAAAAAAACGAAGCACGACGAATAAAAAGCGATATCAGATTCTCATCCTGTGCGATTCACAGGTAAACTTAATTTATGATTGGAATTGAAATTACTATTAAGATGTTTGTCATATATTCTTGTACATGAGGACAAAGATGAGCGGTTTTGTGACTTTTCGGACTCCAATAAGATGACCTTTTTGACTTCAGGACACCATACAAATATATCAGGCCCAGACTATATTTGACTCTAGTTATTATAGATAACAAATACCGCGCAATGTTTCCGATGGCACCTGTAAATTCTAAATATAAATAATGTTCGGAAACAGATTCATAAGCTGCATTCATTTTACAGGAAAATACTTATTTAAACAAAACGAGATGAAACAGTGTCATAGACAGGATGTTCAAACATTGTTGTAGACTGATTATCATCTGTTGACGAAGCTGATATTAAAGAGAACATACATAACCTTCCTAAAACCGAACAGGAATTCAAATAAAAATAAACTGAAATAGATACGTGTTTTTTTATTAACTATGTTAACGTACTGATTTGTTTGAATGTCAAGTTACAATACAATACGTCAGTGAGTATAAATGTAGTCGGCAAGTAAACATGGATAATTTGCCTTCTGGAAATGTTCTTTACATAGTCAATTTAAGACAGTCTGTATCGTTATCGATCACTAAGTAAGAAAAGAAGATGTCAGTATTCTTAATTGCTTTAATTGACTGTATGAAATGATTTATTACCTACGCGATTCAGTAATATACCATACCATTTCTTTGATATACATTTCATCACAATCTGAATCGGGTTCATGTGAACCAGTTAATGGAAACATATTGTTGATCAATATCAGCTTCAAACAGCAAGTCCATAATTGCATGATTTGCATGGCAAGATATCCAACACATAGATTTCTGTATATTGTAGGGTACCAAAGAAACGCACGGTAATCGATCAGAATCTTCTGGGACATAGAGCGAATAGCTGTACTTGATTGTCTTAGAAAGTACTTATTGAACACAGTTTTGGGACAATTACTAACCAACAATATATATATAAAAGACGTCGATTGATGGCCAAGAGGCACGAAAAACCTTTTTTATAACCGTGTAACTACTTCACCAATGGCGATTTTGTTTTGTCTGCCTTTAAATGTGTCTGAAAAATGTGCTGGTGTATTATTTGACGTGAACTATTGTTAAACAGTACATTTACCGCTTCTTATTTATTAACGGTCGGTTGAAGTTTAGATAACAGATTGCCACATGTACTTAAATAGACATATCACGCCACCGCTTTTCTGACTCCAAGCATAGGTGATTATGGCAAGCTTCAAGAGGTCTAAACTCTGACAACCGGGCTCCGAATCTTCTTCTGAAGGCTGTATGCCATATATCGATCTCGATACGGGTAACATCCAGTCGACAGTACGCGAACATGAAGTAATGCTTTTATTTGTAGAATTAAAAAACTCATGAACAAATCAATAAAATAGAACTTAATTTAGACCAATTTGACATTCCGGAGAAGAAACTCAGCAAATTATATAAGCTAGACAAACTTGGTGGTATTAAGAAAAAAAGGTGAGAGATCCAACATTAACAATTGTTGACATTGATAAAAGGCTATACAATGAACGATTGCATTTTTAAGTTTTCTGCATGATTCTCTAAAAGCCAAACATATACTTAACACTTCTTTAAACAAACGGATTATGTTATTTCAAGTTTCTGAAATTTGAAAGGGGAATGGACACATTAACTCGGGCACAAGTTGATACATGTCTTTTTTACATGTGGAAAATGCTTCATGACAATTGATCTTTTTTTCATTTGAAAAAAAAAACGTTTAACATACATACTGATAATTACAATGTTACAGATGTCAATATCTTTTGCGACCAACATTTGCATTCACCAATGTCCCATATAAGCAGCGCATCGAGTAAACTTTTCTGGTGATTTAGTCCTTTTCAATGTTTTCCAAGTCCTCTATGGCAGCTATCGGAAGTTCCTCCAATGTCTGAGTTTTTTTTTCTTCACTCGTGAAAAAGCAAGACAACTGGCGTCAATATTACATTTATGTAGACGTTTACATACACAGTGGCTTAAAAAATGACATGCGGAGTTTTATGGTTACATGGTATACCCTCTGTTATATTGAAATCCTCAATATTGTCTTAAAACGTTATCTTTTATAAGATCAATTAATTTGAAATTATGAGAAATCGAAATATTTAAAAGCCGTGCGTTTTGAATATGCTAATGAATATAACATCATTATAACTTAGATACATAGATATAACATAAGATTTTACAGTTAATATATAGCATAAAATAAAAAGTACAAACTTGATATCATATAAAATACAATAAAATTTAATCAACCATAATTACATTACATCGTGTACAATGGCGACAAGGCTATTATAGAATTTTGCTCATTCTCTGAGCAGAGGTTTTGAAACACTTGTTTCATATTCCAAAAATAAAGACCAATACACCAAACACTATTATCCAGTTTAGTAGATGTATTTTATTCATTTAAAAATAACTCAATTTATATATATAACATGACCACGATCTTTAGATGATTAATCTCCGTGTATTGTTCAATCGTTTTAAATAATGAAACAGAACATAGGAATAGAAATAAATAAATTTTTAGCAACATTGAATCATGATTTTATTTGACAAACGACACAATTGAGCTTATTTTATTGTGAACTTTTTTTGTGCGAAATTACTAAAACGTATATTTAAACAGAAAATATGAACCGAGTAAACCTCTGTTCACAATAAGACGGTATATAACGTTCTACAGAGTGGTATAACGCGTTAAATATACATTTTAGTTCAGTATCATTATGTGTTGCACATATTTATATTTAAATCTTATGTTCTACGGATGTTTACAATTAGCATAAAATTCGATTTGAATACATACTTAAATAATAAATTAAGAAAGATACCACTCATTTAACAAAATACACTTCACAACATATACTTCAGTTTATACACTTTCTTTTAAAACACTATGCCAACATAAATGCGTTTGTTAACAACTAAAGTAAATGAGAAATACTGAAAATAGGTATTCATAAATATTATTTAATGCAAATATCAAGAACACACACACAAAACAAACACTCCTAACAACACGGTTGTGTAGCTAGTCAAACACCTTAACAAAGATATCGTTTATATATATCACATTTGTTTTGCCGAAATAGCTCTTATAGTCCCTAAAAATTGTCGAAACTTATTACAACAGGTTTGACAAGTTCAAATGGTCATCATGCGTCTCTGATTTGTTCTTGCGGTTGTATCACTTTTGATGTAAATGCATTCATTCAGATCTAAAAGTCTGGAAAGCTGGTTCCTGATTTGGTGGGAGCTTAAAACGTACATGAAAATTTGCATAGCGTAATTCATGTCTTGCAAAAATATGGGAGATTTGCAAAAGTACAATGTAGTAAAGAGTTTTGGGATCTGCCAAACTGACGTTATTTGAGAAAGCGAGGTTATGGACTACATTAATAGGTAGCATGAACACTTCATACGCGACGACAATTTGAATTAACATAAAAGTCATTCGCACATTGATTGGTCGCGTTAATATTCACCGCTGTTCCATTGATTGTCTTTATAGCTTGCTTTCTACGATCGTAGCTTGCCGAAGCCATTGCATGCCTAGTTTTACGTAGACGAAAAAGAGTGCAAATTGTCATCGGTGTAACTAGTAACATTATTGTTACCTGCATCCAGGAATGCAAAGCAGTGCCTGGTCAGCATGCATAAGAGAGAGGTGCAGATACTAATCTTCCGGCGTGGAGAAGTCAGGAATGCAAAGACCATTAATAATTTCCGATGACAGAGACCAGGCAGAGTTGAAGGATGCCATTATTATAAATATACCTGTCATTGCTCCCAGTGTTGATATGGGCGTTAAAATCATGTTGGCTTAAAACGGAAACAGTACGGCCACGAACCTTTAAAAACATAGCATTGAAACCAACCACGATGACATATTTTTTGATGTTTTTACAACGACTAAGTATAATTTACATCCGATACGTGACAGTGCTTTTAAGTCGTAGCAAATGAGTCCCACAACAAAGCCTTTGTAAAACGTGTAGCTAGTAAGAAAAAATGTGTGCCGAAAAGCCAAAAGCAAGACTGCATATCTCACATTCATCGATGAAGAGGCAATCTCATAACTGCGCTTGTTAATCAGTTTCCAGTAATGCAGATGACTAGGCATAACGCTGTGAGTATCATATTTGCAAACACGAATTGGCCATAAATGTGTTGCCATGTTAATGACTGATGCGTCGCTGAATTGAAAAGTGTCCCGGAATAGTTGTGTGTGGTTTCCGTTGTTTCTGAAATAAAATGCCAAAACAATATTGTATTCAGGTAATAAAGGAAAGGAAAAAACGCCTACACCAGTAAAATAGCTTTCAAACTCGCACTAGGAACATTTAATACAATTATCTTGTTTAACAATTGTAACAATGTCATGGCGGATGTTAAGTACATGGCTTTTATCTTGAAATATTTTTTAATGTACACTACTTTAAACCGTTTAGGCACTTGACATGAATTGCATTACTCAAGGCAACGGATTCGTGTCAATAGAAACATATGTATTTTAAAAGGTCAAAATGCCTACAATAAGTTATTATTTATTCGTAGTATTATATCTCTAAACATTCGCATTAGGAGCAATTTCTCACTTATTTTTATCCATAGTAATAAAGTCATTGCTTGTATTCTAAATTATTTCTAAATATACAATTATTTCAACAGTTATGACCATTGACATTAAGGACAGTAGCCAAGACAACGAACTTTTTTCGATATGTCACCTCGACATGTTTCACAATATAACATAGTTAATCCAAAAGGCATTATGCATAATGTAATTAACAATGCTGTTTTTGACTCATACCGATGAGACTTAAATAACAATTAGTATGGATTGAAAACGGAAGCTTCAGAACTATTTTAAAAAAGTAGAAAATTCACATACTAATACACTAGTCATTATTTTATTAATTATATGGTTCTACATGGATATTCACCTTACACTTATTTTATCTTCTTTAGCACACCCAACAACTGTTGATCAAACATCCAGTTGTCACTGTGAGTCCGCAATAATGCGATATTGCCCAAGAATCAAGGTATACGTAATTAACTGAGGATGATTCTCATTTATTGAGCTAATGACGCATTTAGTTGTTAATGACAGGAGCGGACGAGTATCTATAAACGTAGACATAAATTGCAATTAAGTGTTTGATAAAGTAATAGTTGACGTTTCCTGTCACGTCCCATTCCTAGAATAGAAATTTCCGGAAATAGGACACATTAAAAGGTGTTTAACGTGCTGCTGTAAACTGCACCAACTGCCAATCATTAAATATGTATTAAATTGGTGTGAAGTCATTGAGGGTAAATTGTAATAAAGATCGTTTTAACAGTGCTAGTTGTTCAGTATATACTGTAGACATTACGTCTTCCTGTAGTTATGTTCATGGACGTAATTTATTCAGTACGAAACTGATGGAGAAAACGATCTCTTACATAGGCTCTCTCTCTTGTTAAAAAATGACTAAAATGTAGAAAATATAAAAAGCTGCCAGTAAGCACAGTGGTTGGTACATGTTCTTCTCACCAAGGCTACCCGAATTTTAGACGGGGATTCGGATTTGTAAAAAGAAAATTTCAATCTCAAATATTGATATTACTTTATTTAGAAACGTTCTTTATATGAACTTTTTGTGAGATCGAGTGTCTTACAGAAATATAAAACTTAATAGTGACTCTTAAGTTTTGTTAAATACGGATCGCTGCAGATTAGAATGAATTTATGCTACTCAGAAAATGTGAAACCCTTTTACAGTTAGATTGAAAGCATGAAAGGTATCTCCTATAAATAATTGAAACGAACAAGAAATGCTCACTATGATCTGCCGAGATTTCATTGATTTTAACTTCATTAGACTGTTATCCAATGTTTGTATTGTGTCCGAAATAGAAATTCATGATATCTTTATGATGACTAGTATGGCACTTAAAGCTAAACCATTGATCCCGTTTGTTGTCTAAATCTGTTCTCTTTATAAGTCTTTAAGTTTTCTTTCTTTTGAGCTGTTAATGGTTTATGGCATTTTGCACTAAAAGATACAACGCAATGTCCACTATTTGTAATAGATATACCATGCTACTAATTTAAAAAATCGGCATCACTTTTAAAAGAATTTGAGCATTGCATTAAACGTGTCGGCCGTTTTTACTCTTCTATGATAACATTACGTCACTCTGTTTAATGGGCACTGTTAGATAATACCGGTTAAGAAGCAATAATTGAAAAAGATTTGTATTAAAGAATATTATTAATTTATAATCGATTTTCTATAAAAATCAAACAATAATTGAAAAAGATTTGTATTAAAGAATATTATTAATTTATAATCGATTTTCTATAAAAATTAAACAAAAATGGATTTTTGAAATGTCACGCATTTATTTAAAACATCACTAGTGATTAAAAGCAATTATAAAAACAAACCTACTTTGACTTTTTTGAATATTTGTTCCACAACATTTAACATATCAAATAATCAGTTGTGTAAACAATTGTATGGTAAACTAGCATTTAGCGAAAACAACAACAAATGTAACAAATACATACGTGTATATTATAACAAAACATAGAAGACAAATAATCAATTTTACACAAGTCTTTCACACAAACCGTATGATTATCCACTTAAACTAAACTGACAAGCTTTCAATCCAAATATTACGCCTTTTAATCACAATAGCATTTATGTGCATACCTTCCTACAAACGCCTACTTGCTTCTGCAAACTTTGCTCACTGCATCCTGAATTAAAACTCCACATGTTCGGGAGAGTCAATACTTACTTTGGACAAAACTTTCAAAACGTTATTCAATATGAATTCGACGGATCGTATTAAATGAAACTGACACATCAACGGCTTATACTGAAATGAATATAAATGCAATGACAGACAGACAGAAAGTTTATTTGAGTCTCACGTGTATACATTCATGGTATAGAAAACATGTAGCAAATTAAACATGTTCATGTATAAAACCACTCTAATAGAGTTATGAGAGACTATAAAATGTATGAACCTACGTCATATAAGACGATATTACTAAACAATAAAAGGATAGGTAAAATTATAAATAATTATGAATGTCCAGTCACGTTGAAATCATTTTATTTTATTTAAATCGTTGAACGAGTCTATTCGTGCCGAAATCCTCTTTATTACACATGGACATTAAGTTCAAAGTATTTGCTTTATGTTATACTTTACTGATATATATTTGCTATCAAATGAGTGTCCTATTTACTTTTGTGAAACATTTATTACATGTTTTATTTCGTAAGAAATACATGTTGAATGACTAGATACTTATTAAAGTATATTTCTTAAATCAAGAGCTACATGGACGTATGCACCGTTTTCTGAGAAAACTAAGCTCAATGTATGTGTGTAAAGTATGTGAAGCCGTCCGTACAGGCTATTCAGGGACACCACGTTTCGCCTACACTGGATTTTCGTTTAAAAGAGACCTCATATAAACGAACAAGTCCATAAGCGGGAAGTGTCGTTCCGGATTAGAAAAAATCATGTTACCAACTGATGCTCTTTAATAAAGGCAAATGACAAGTAACGCATTAAATACAGGACATTTAATACAACACAACAATAATTTGTAAACGATCAAACCTTGGGTCACCGCATTGAAACGTTTATTGCTCAGCATTGTGGGTTAAAACCGGTTGATCGGCGTGCGAAACTCTTATTATTATCCTAGAATTTCTCGCTTACAAAGAAGTTTAAATTAAGATTGCTGTCATAGCCTTGCAATTGACATCTACAAGCTTTAAAAGAGAATATAAAGAAACAAAAACAGATTTCCATTTTTTCGAGGCATGATGAAATGAAGTAAACACAATAATCATCTAAATATCTTAATGATAACAATTTTTCCAACCCCAGCATCATATGGTATTATATATTTAAGATTATAGTAATTCATCTCAGGAAGAAACCGTAATGCAAGGAGCAACTTATTGAAAACACAGATTGGATGTATATGTACAGTTCTTCCGTATAATCGAGATGAGTAGTATATAATAATTAAAAATAACGATTATTTGCATCAACGTTGTCCGTTTACTGTGTATACTACAAGAAAGCTTAAGGCATAATCAAATACACATCATGTACCATTTTTATTGCCGAGCGTCGTATCAGTAATCATTTAGCAGAAAAACGAATAAATTCCGATTGTTTTTCACTTAGTAAAAACGGATATACATTTAGCTGAACAACGTTTAGTTTAAGACATGGTTTTCATTATTATAAAGTCATAAGTAAGCGGTCAACTCAAAACCCAGTTTGGACAATAAAGCTATGTTTTTGAGATGCAAATCAGCATACATGTATTAATTTCAACAAATGATGTATATAATCACAAATTGTCATCAATTTGCAATATCAGAAATGTTCTTAACAATCTTTTTTATGAAGAAGATAAAATGTATGAATACAGATAAGTATGCATGACTGTTCGTACTGCTCAACCAAAATTCACTCAATACTTTCACTCAATACTTTCCAAATATGTTCGGAACTCATATTCCTTGTATTCGGAAAGACTTATATGTAAACTCATATTCACCGTGTTTTTCAAACACCAAAAGTTACATTCTATAAGCGTGCGTTGTTGCCATTTCCGATCACACTCAAGTGTATAGATTCAGCTCTTACACTTCGCGATCGATCAGCATACACATGCCGTCGCAATTGTAAGATCTTCAATAGTTGATTTTTAAACTGCTTTGAGCTCAAGACATACATGAACACGTTTGTAGTATAATTCAAATCTTGGAGAACAAGCGATATTTGAAACAGAACAAAATAATGCACACTGTTGTTATCCATCATACTAATATTTTTTATAAAAGCAAGATTATGCACAACAGTAATGGGTAACATAAACACTATGTATGCAACTACTACGGAAATCAGCATAATTGATATCCGGACGGATTCATTGGTCTCATCATTTGCTTCGTCGCTGATGATTGGCGGGTTTCTTACTTGATTAACTGGTACTCGTGGGGCCGCCACAGAAGTCATAGCCTTTCTCTTGCGATGTTGTACCATCAACGCGTTTATCGTCAGAGGCGTAAGCAATAACATTATTGCCATCGGTATCCAAGAATGCAAAGCAGTGCCGACCAACATAAGAACGTGATTTAAATCGTACCTGTCAATGGTAGCAATGTCAGGTTTACAAATTCCATCCACGATTTCTGATGACACGGACCATAGACAATTGTATGATGACATAACTAAAAATATTCCAATCACTGTGACGATTGTTGTCTTAGGTGTAAACCATGTTTTCGCTTTGAATGGAACCACAACTGCGACGAATCTTTCAAAACAGATTAATGCAACTAACCACGACGACATCATTTTAAATGTCTTGACGACGACAAAATATATTTTACACCCAGCTATTGATAGTGCTTTTAGGTCATAGCCGACAAATTTGATAAAAAAGTCTCTGTTAAATGTATACGATATGAGAAAAATAGAGTCCGAAATTGCCAAAGCCAAAAGAACAGATCTAATGTACATTTTCGAAAAAGATCTTGTGAGCATTACGGAAATTGTTAAGGAATTACCTACAACACAGATGATAATGCAACATGGTGTAAAAATTGCTGTTGTCCAAATAAATGCGTCGCGAACGTCATGCCATGGTAACGGCATCGTTTCTCTTGGGTATGGCTGTGTGTTGTTGAATGAAGTGCTAGCATTGAGGCCAGTGGGTTCCATAGCACCTATTCTGAAATTGATGGAATACTATTATTAAGTAAAGATTGATTAGCAGTACATTATGCGTACCTTTAGTAAATTACTAAATTCATAGATTCGAACCAAATGGAGAAAGTAAGTTTGTAATAGTGGATATAGTCCTATCAGTTTTGACAAGTTTTTTTATGTACACCTGTCTCAATGATGCTTTATTATTACATCATTCAATATAAATCTGCACGTTTTAAACTGAACACACTTAGACACTTATTCATCGGATATCGTACTTGATATTTATTTAATACATTCACAGAGTAAAACTCAGCAAAAAAGGATAGACATTGAAATTCTCGAAATAATGATAAAATGGTAAATCAAGTAAATCTCAATCACCACAAAGTAATAAAATCAGAATAATACCTTCTATGTTAGTAAACTTTCCGCTATTCTTATATCCGAACACTTGCAGTTCATCTGTCGTTATGCATCTTGAATCATGTAAATATATTAGATTAATGACCTTCCCTTTCTATTTTCGATGCTACATTAAACAGTAAACAACCATCCCGGTAATGTTTTTGACGCACAGCAATTATGACTGTATCTCATGCAGACCATGTGCCATTAATGCCATCTATGATCACTAATGCTTTTGACATTTCCATTCGCACGAATGTTAGGTTCTCAAGCACTTAATTACAACATATTTGTATTTAATAAAGGGCGTTTTGACGGCTGATACCTTATTTTATTAAAAAGAAAATTTTATTTAAGTATTTTTAAAATGATTGCATAAAGAAAGTTTGATTTATGCAAACAATAAGCAAACAAATTGAAAGGCGCCCTTATCACTCTTTTTTTGCGAACGCGGTTAATAGCGGCGTACACTCATTTGAGTACAATTCGTTGGCATAAATGGAAAAATAAAGTGGTCGAAAAATGCAATAAAAACATGAACCTAAGGGTGGCATTCAATAAAGTCAGTAATATTCGACAAAAGTCACATGTTTTAAAGATCGGGTATTTATTCATTATTTACGATTTGCTCCATTCACTTAAAAACCCCTAACAATAACCTACTTTAATCGTATGCGATTAAAGGGGCACAAACTGTGTTAATTAATAGGTAATTATTTAAGTTGCTGGTAAATCTATCTTAATTTTAGTACGCCCCTTGTATCCAAAAGTTTTTCACGCGGCATGTCTTCAAAATGGCGGATCAACATAAACATAGCGAGCCGTATTGTGATGTTTTCGCAGAAGATTTCCGTATAAATGAAAAATCAAGGATAGGTCTTTTGACGAAAGAATGGACAGACGTGCTAAATTTCACATTTTGTACAATGTAGATTTCTATTTTCAATAACTGAAAAAGTAAATGCAACAATGAATTGTCGCCAAACTTACGCCTTAAACCACAATTTTATCACAAGATTTACCCGTCCACGGAATGTTTGATTTTCTGTAGCATAAAGGTAATTGTAGATATTTTTTTTGTTATTACAATGTTGAATTAAAGCTAGTCTATTTTATTTTAATGATAAAATCAAAATATGGAAAAGCTGTTTTGTGAAATTATATCAAGCATTTGATTATATATTGACATTTAATTTTTCGTCTTACGCAATTGCTTCTATGGCTCAGTGGTTAGAGTGGAAAACTAGTAAACTGGCTATGCGAGTTCAAATCCTACCACAGTCTGAAACTTTTCTAGAATGCACGTACGGCTTCGTAGAGATAAAACAACTTCGGATCCCCCTAGCATGCCGTTTGCGTACACTGAAAATCGGCCCAGCTACGCCCCTGCCGGCGGGCCGACCGTTATGTCAATTGTTGTGATATAATCGTTATAACAGTTGAAATTGTGTCTTTAGAAACAAAACCGAATTTACACATAAAACATATTTTTTAGATGAAAGCATTCACATTAATTAGTGGTCTGAATCGCATCGGTAATGTTGATGTCAATTGAATTTAGTATTTCTGATCGTATCTAAGAGGAGTCTGAGAACCAATTTCGGAATCGCTGTGCAAAACAGTCAACACCATTGTCGATTCAGGGAAAAGAACAGGCAATCAAAAATAACAGCAAATAATTAATTGGTATGACTTTGATCTTATATATTGTTTTATATATCAGTGTGCTGATACCTATTACAGACAGCGTCAATATCTATTATATGCTTTTAATAGTACAGTATGTTTTAAATATGCGACTTTTTTCCTGTGATTCATATTATTTTACGTTTGTTGTTCAATTTGGAATTGATACATCAATATGTGTCCATTCACAAACACGGGCATGTACGTATTTTCAGTTTGTTAAAAAAAAAAACGCATTACATAGAATGTCTACCAGCTTAACAAACTTTGACTTGTAATTTACAGTTATATACCATACAGCATAATTTGAACTAGTTAAAATAAAGTTCAAAATTAAGTAAAATTATAATATTATTATAAAATAAACCTGTAAGGAATACAAAGTATTTTTCAAACAGTATGTTCACTTCAACACGGATAAACACGCTTATTAAGTGCATGCATATGCCGTTAACGTGTGCTTTTCAAATTCTACTACTAAATGCATGATTATATAATTGGCGCAAATTATTCATTTGTGCAGTAATTATTTCACAATTGACCCTTAAACAATAACGACATCGACAGGTCGTACGGTTACTCAGAAATTAACAAGTCGGTTAACCTGTAAGTCTGCTACTATGGTTTATGTTATGTTTACAACAATATAAGTATATTTTGATACGTTGCGAAGGACATAAGACATGATAAAATCCTTGCAATACCCTTGGAGGTAACAATCCTTTTAATAACGTTACTCAAAACATGGGCAGCGAATAATCATACTAATTAAAGGAAGCATAATCGAAAGGTTGTTATGGAATCCATTTACTTTTTAACTTCTTAGAAGACATTGACATTAACATGATCTCTCTGAACACATTTGACAGCTGTGTTGGTATCGAATCCATATCCGATCATTAGCATGGCATTATATATTTTCGTTTAACCACTTATTAGAATTAGCTGGTGATAATTTAATAATCAAAGCAACTGCGACACTCGAGTACACAGCGAATAAACCATGTGTACGTCAACCAGATGTTGTTATCGTGTACATCGTCGATAGCTAAACTACACATAACACACCTGATAGCACACATATTGTTTTAACGTATAAAACCATGACTAAATAGGCAAGATAGAGGGGATCAGTATTTGTATTTTTAACAATTAACATCCGAATTAGTTTCATTAATTACTAAGTCCGTTTAATTGGATAAATTACAATAACATATGACAATCATTCGAATTAACTGAATTTGTTAACATAAATAACTCGATTACATGTGGGTTTTTTCTCATAAGTAATTTATTATTTACATGTTTTAACATGGTTCATTGTTATAATAGAATTGATACACGTTTGTTGTCCTCATGTCTGCGGTAATTATAAGCTCAATACATTATTTAATATGATAGTAAATACAATTGTGTACGACTTATTGACTTAGTCCTTAAATAATTTGAACGTGTTTTGTGTTTGCATTGAACATTTATTGTGATAAATTGTGAGTTATTTTTTCTTTGTTTTTTTTTCTTTCCGAAAATCATACATTTTATTTGTGTGTTTTCACCAATTAAAACTTGTTTACGTTTCAAAATAAAATAACAATGTGCCACTTCAAATTATGGTATTTATATATAGTACTAATACAAATGTTATCTTAAAAATAAATGACCATTTAATAAAAGATAATAACTCAACAAGGTAGAATCATAACACAAACAAAGTTATGGTACACGACTTACAACGCGTTCGACCAAATTAAATACACGACTGGACGGATCATTCTAGAATAAAGAGAACGAAATACTGCTAATATATTTGAGTGGATATATGTGGTACAAGAACTTGATATAGCGCAATGCACCATGCCCGAGAGTAATCCACAGCACAGAACTGGAAAATACTACAAAATGTTTAGAGTCATTCCCACGAATTATGCATGTGCTGATGTATTATTAAATCATGTGGAGTCGTACATGAGCACGCGCCCACGCAGTGGATACACAAGACTATTGTGTATGGAAATCAAATCCGAAATCAATAAGCACTTTACCTGAAATAGTATTTAAGAGCCGCGCTATGCTGACTTGTCAGTGCGTGTTCTGGTTCTTGTTCGGGTAAGGCGTGTGCTCCTATTTTATTTATACATTTTATACACTAATGTCTGTTTGTTTTTTACTTGTACTTTGACGAAGAAGAACAATAATATATAAAACACTATATATTAAAGTCTCGCTCTAGAAAAAACGTTGCTTCTTGTATGTTCGTAAAGTTTCGTTCCAGATTAGCTTAGGCAGTCCGAGGTCCGCAGAAGCTGATCAGAGACTGCACTTTCCGCCCTGTTTTCCCAGAGCGAGACTAATTTGTATTATGTTATAAGTTAGAAGAGTAGTATATTAGAAGTTCAATAATGAATATTATTTTAAGTTTACATGTGTTTATTCTGGTACCAATGCATATTATTTCAAAGTGTAAACTATTTATTCTATGATTTGCATGCACATATAGTATATCTTATATTTAGATTCTGATCTTGTTTCATGGATGAAAATGGACTGTTTTACATCGCCTTAGATGTAATCATCTCTTACAAGCAAGCAAGTAATGACGCATTAAACAAAGTTCGCTTTTATTTTGAGACGAAATTTTGAACAATGACACACGTCACTCATTTGATTCCGAGTTAAGTTCTAGGAACTAAATCTTTTAACTAAAACTAACGGTAATGTCGTAAAAAGATACGTTACCCAAGACCAAACGTTATTAGTACTTTGAGCAAGTCCAAGAATAGCAATGTTATCGATCAAATTAGTCAACCCATGTTACGTGTGAACATTTCTTATTTTAGACCAATAATGTATCAATTGTAAAGCAACATAACATCAGTTTTTGATATAATACGTGTTTAATTAACAGACAACAATTCACGTCCAGTTAATAAGTACTCCAAAGTACGCACACTTTTCGCATAGACAGACAAAATATATTAAGCCCCTAAGTGAGTACCAAATATGTTACAAGATATATATATATAAGCTAAACAACTATTTAATACCAGAATCAGTTGATAGTGTTTACATGCGATGGTACATGACACGACGCAATAATTTTGTTAAACATTAACGAAACATAACGAACTTACTACATACCACTTTAATGATTGACTGAAAAGCATTGTCACTTTAACATTTATTCTAACTTTATGTCAAATGACAAGTACATGGAGGCAGTATATTTACTCAACACAGTTGTAAACAAAAAAGATATCACTTACACTCGAAACCACTAGAGCATTAGAGGTTTAACCGATAAAGTACATGCATCGTTTTAAATTACAACTTCGGGGTTTTCCCTTCACTATTTATACTTTATTGGATCATTCGTTTTCTAAAAACGAAAACCGTTATGAATTATACATGCATACAACATGCATACACTGTTTTTGGAAAATGAATTTCCCACAAACGTCTAACGATCCAGTGTTAGATCACGGGTGAGGTACATCGTGTTATTTTGTGTCTCTATTAAGTTGTTTAAAATGCAACTCAAACCGTCGGAAATATTCTATTCACAGGATTCGATCAATATTTACTTCGATTCGAAATCTAGCCATGCTGGTCACAAACTTGGAACAACCCTGGACGATATTTGCGAGGGAAAGTATGCTTTACAACTTATTTTACAGGCCCATTGAGAGCCTTTCTTCTATAGATTCGTCCAAAGTTATTACGTATTACAATGTAACTTAAGATTATTTCTTTATTCACTTTATTTTTCAGAATACATTTGGGTATAAGTACATGTATATTTATTTAGAATAGGCTTATCAATAATTCAAGCTAAAGTGTAAACATAATGTTGTTTTGAAAGGGCGGTTGCACATTTTGGAGTGGGAATTGTGTTGTTTTTTTTACAATAGACTGATAACACAAGAACATTTGGCATCATTACAAAAAAAGCCCGATTGATATTTCGGTTGCAAACACGTATTTGTATTATGCTTCACAACGTGTATACACTATATCAACATGTTAAGCACGCAAACCATTTCATTGTTATGAACAAGGAATAAAGTTACTAAACAATCCTTATATAGAAACCATCAAACGCATATAGTTTACTTCAATGACATTTATAACGAGCATGTTAACGACGATATCAACATGGTTACTTGTATTTGTTGTAGGACAAACAGTGCTTCTTTGTGTCGAATACGATCGAATGTACTCGATTAAATGTTTAAACATTGTAGTTAAAGGCTGTGTAAAGGCGCAGTTAAATTTGGTAATCAATTATACTAAACATGTATAATTATCCATTCTATTACTTCGATTTAAAATCCGTTGATTTCTTTAACACTTTTTATTAATATATTTCTGTAACGACATGTAATGTATTTGAAGATGCAGCATCGAATCAATACCTACAATAACCGTTGTAAAACAAGATGGGAAATGGATGACAACGGACAACCGACGTCTTTGGGTCTTCAAGGAGCTTGAATTGCTCGGGAAGTGTGTCACTGTACAGGTTAATGAAGGGTTAAGTATTCCGCCAGGGAAGCGTACTACGGGAAATGGAGGGATGTCAATCATTGTCCGTGGATACCCAGGGGGCGAGTGGTACCTGAAACATGAAAACAGGGACCATTACCAGATGGTTCCAAATTCACCAAGACCAAGGTATGGTGACAGCGATTCGGATAACTACAACACAAATAGTGATAACTCCGACAATGATGACGAAGACTATGATTTATGGTGATTCGATTTGTCTTAAAGATGAATAATATCAACTGAAATTACTCTTTTCTCATTAAATTGACTTTTCACAACATGTCCAATTTCCAGCCTAAAATATTTTTATCAATTATCTGTGATACATCGTTTTCTGTGATATCGTTATTTATGGTTAAAGTGGATTGTTTTCACTGCTTTGATGCCAATCTAGTACAAATATTGTATGAATACAATTTAAAAAATAGTGTTTTAGTTTTATATTTGTTTTATTGTACGAAGGAGTAAGAACATACGTCTACGTCCTTATGAAACAAGCAGTGGTTAAATGTTGAGATACCATAATACACCCGAACATAGATTGACACAAAAAGCGCCAATGAATAAAATATTATGACAGAAGATTACGCTACTTCTTCATTTAGTGTTTGAACATATTTTTTATATTTAAAATCACAACAGTATATGGCGCTACTTAAAACGAGCAAGATGGAAAACTGAGTTAGTTTGTTGAGTGCTACCCACTTGATTTCAGTTTGTGAGCATATACTATTTACTAACCTTGCTTAAGCAATTGAATTTCAAAGGATATTTAACATGTATGTGTTGACAAGACGCAGCAGGGAGGTTGTGGACAAACAGAAGTAGCTTGTATTTTGTTCTAGATCTTTCGATATTTTCACACACTTTCGTATGCTCTGTTGTTGTTTACTATTTGATTGAGAAACTCCCGTTATGTTAAATATATTGAATACAAATTATGTTCGCACTCGAGTAACATAAAGAGAGCTTGTAATAAATTAGTCCTGTCGCGATTGATCATTAATATATTATCAATATAATTAAAAAATACTAATTAAACGCCGTATACAGTTAAACCTGTATCAAGTGGAAAGTTTAAAGAATGTAACGTTTATACTTAGAAGAAGTTTGTGTTACAAATGGATTGTTGGATTTGTAAAATATACATGATCATATATTGCTTCTGTAAACCAAAAGTTAACATGTCAAAAGTTTGTATTTAACGCGTGTTTTCTAAAAATGAATTAGCGGACAATACCCACACGAATCAGGTACGTGTTTTTATTGATAACACATAATATGTCGTGTGCAGTAAATGAAGAATCGGTCCGTTTAGTGATATTTAAGGTGAAGGTTATCGTAATATAAATTTCCATATTGCAGATGTATTATTAAATTGAAAAGTTATAACTTTTTAATATAAATAAGTGGAACTCCAGAAGCCGCAGCAGTATTGCATTTCTATCATACTCACCTTCGTGGTCATTTATTTATGGCAAGGAACCAATTGCCAAAACGGTACAGTACGGCACAAAACGAAACAACACATACACATAGTAGAATAAAGCTGGGGTCACCGCCATGGAACGGTCAATGCTAAGCACTGGGGGTTGAAACCGGTTATAGAGCGCTCCACCTCACACTTGGCCCAGCAATATTCATGAAACATATAAGTGTAAATAAAATTCTACCTCATAGCATTTCAACTCAAATTTAACAGTAATAAAAGGGAATTAAAACGCATTTAATTTAATTACTCAGTGGTAGGAAGGAGACCACAGCAACAGAGTTACAATTTTTCGAGGCATGATGAAATTAAATTACTAACACGCATCAACTTTTTTAAGTCGACAATATTATATTCTATACATCACTTCTTCATTTAATTTATGATTTATATAACATTTGAACTGCCTCATGGCAATGTCGCCCGCTACGCCAATGTCACCCGCTGTGATGTCATTATTTTTATATTGATAGACACGACACATTGGTCGAAGTTAAAGGGCGCTTACGAAACTGGGAGAAAATGAATCATTTTACTAATTCGTTTGGTTCTGCCAAATAAAATACTATGGAGCACATTCTTTGAGGGCTTTATTCGAGTGTGTTACAGAAGAGTTGATAAGCGAAAAAAAACGTAAGTAGATTAGACAAAAATGCTGTTTTCTTTTAAAGAAAAGCTTAATGGGTGTGTATGATTAAGTCCGGTATAATAAACTAAATATACACATTTATTGCATAAGGCAACATGACTTCCTCTTGTTAAAAAAACACAAACAGAAGTACCGAATGAACACATTCTAATGCTGCTTCTTCTCATTTAAAAACATGAGATATATTTTAGGGATCTAGGAATATGCATCATCCTACATTCATTCATTCATTCATTTATTTCATATTTTAACAATTTGTAAAACATGGTGCATAAAGCATATATTACACATAAAATAAGTTGTATCTGATTATGGCATAAGAAATAGCAAATATATAATTTAAATAGCATCAACAGTTGATAAATCAAGCATACAGAGATACAGGTTTATAAAATTCAACAAATTTAATAACTTATACAAATTTGAGACAGTAAAATTAATAATATTATTATTGGTAAATAATTGTTAAATATATATATATGCNTAAATAATTGTTATATATATAAATATATATATATATATATATATATATGTGTGTACTACAGATTTAAACCATGTCACAAATATTAAAATACAAGGATAGCACAAAAAAGGAAGTAAATCCTTATTTCCGTTGCGGTCCTACATGATGAGGAAGATGATAGTATTTCGCCTGGGTTAAAACAGAAAATGTTTCTGACTTCTGACACGGAGCGTGGACACGGAAACAAGGGTGGCCATGATTCGGATGATTCACTCAATCGTAAATTATGACAACTAACAAATGGTCATTCGATTGGATTGGTCAAACCATTGTATGAATTGAAAACTCTGAAACTTAAATACCAGAAGACTGAATTGCATTGTTCTGTTCAAATGGATTTGACAATAGTACGTAAAATGTATACCTTGAACGATTGTTTGTTATAATTTGAGTTGCGATAATAGTTTTTTCAATTGTAAAATAATTGCATTTAACTAATTCCAAATATATGTATGCCTTGTTTACACTGTGATTTTATCATAGCTAATAATACCATTTAATAAAGTTCAATCCTATAGGCTGTAAACAGATAATAATGTATTCATTTTGATACAAGCTCTGTGACCATATTGATTTCGAGCAATCAAATGCCACATGTTCACCAGAGAAGTCCTTATTACTGGAACATATGTGTAGATGACAATATAACCAATCATTTTGTAGCGCATCTTGAAATACGTAAATTCCTTTTAAGTATTTTATTGCGGTTTTACAACTAGACATTATTACACCTTATATATAACTTTTACTTATAATATTGCTTATATAAGGTGCTCTATCCACTCTAACGACAATCACCGTTGTCATGGTAGGCGAAACATAGATGACGGCGGACAATCGTCGCCTCTGGTGTTAAAAACAATTGAGCGAATGGGACAATGCCAGTTTACCTGTTGAAGTTAGGTGCAGCATGCCTTTGGATAAGCTGACAACGAACATCGCATGTGTCTTCATTGACGTTAATGGCTCTCCTTGGCGGAATGCTGTTCTCCAAACAGAACTCCGGGACTTTCCATTATAAAGTTGTTAAGAAATCATCGCAATCTTTCGTTGACTTGGAGTGCGAAGTAGAATTTAATCGCTGCAAAATTAAGGACTTCTGTAGTCATGTAACGATCGATGATGATTTTAATCGATTGGCGATTGAGAAACATTATGACCTATTTACTATTTAGGAAGAAAATGAGCTATTTACGACTTTTGGTGATAATGGAATATTCACGAATGAGGAAGATTATGATGATTATGATGTCTACCATTACTAAATTTAAAATATGTTTTAACTGATTTAAACACACAATAATGGCTCTCCTATAATGGTTCTGCAGTACAATTATTTATATATGCACAACGTTGTAATAAACATTTAAACGCAATTAACATAATTAAACATCCACCTTAGGCATGGGCATGTACAAACGGAACGGTTCATTTTATACAACAACACGTCTTTGCACTTTTCATTTAACTTAGATTTACCAGTTTCACGTATTCATTTCGTGCAGTTTAAGCATTAAACGCCTTTATTTGTCCAAATAATAACTAGTTATTGACATGTTATTCGAACAGATGTCTAATTTTTGTATTATGATATTTAATAGACGTTCGTTTTCTTCAGTGTAAAGATAAAGTCTCTCATAATCAGTAAAACATTTCATAAAATGGATGTCATAATCAATACGACATTCAAAACCCGTGGTATTACTGTACATATAGAAGCTAATTTAACGAATAGTTCGTTTTAAGAAATTATGATTTGTTCCACTTATTCGCCCGTCTTAAAAAAACATAAACTCATTTGAAAATGTCATCTACAATATACATATATTTTATATATATGCGCTTGTATTTATTCGTCTAACGTCTATTTATTGCTATTCCTGTACTTAAACCGATTAAATACATTTGTCAAGTTAAACACAAAATAAAATGTTGTGTATAGTCAACATCATATAAAAACGAAATAAATAAATTCAAATATTAAACATCTTACAGCCACAAAGAATCTAATTATATCATATCGTTCCAAGTGGTGTTTTGATACAGAACGACATAAGTTGAATAAGCATTCGATCATTATCACACACATTTAATATGTAGCAGTCGTTATATTGTTTTACACAGCCCTTATACATATTTGCCGAACAATTAAAATATAAATGATCATACATGTATATTTTTGAAACAATATAAAGACTGTTAATATTTTCCGTCTGTTTGTAAATAAAGTCTTTTTTATTGAATTCTTTCAGTTAAATAAATCTTCGGTTCTCATATCTGCAATTGTATTGACACAGCGTTACCGCGTGGTATTGACAATTGTTAACTAATTTACTCACGGAAATTCAAGTTGATTATAGCATACACTTCTTGTTTTACGCAATACTAAATTCATCTAAATTATAAGCTCTTTACATTTGAGTAATGTATGCTTATAATATTTGTATACAATGTATCGGAAACAACCACTTTATTTGTCTGTGCTAGGTAATTCTACTGACTTACTATTGCCAGGAAGACGTTTGTATGTTGGTAAGTTTAACTATGCTCGCCAGAGTAAGAATGGGTGGGTGAATCTATGATGATGCTGATGTAAGCGGTGGTGGTTATGAGTATACTGAGGACGATGAAGATGGTGCATGTGGTATACCTGATGAACTATGATGCTGATATGCAGAATAGAGCAATTATGATAGTTATGAGGATTATTTCGATCATAAATATAATCATTGAATTATGTTGGCAATGGTTACGACAAAATATGATATGTATGCACATTAATGAGGACTTCAATGTTTCAATAGCTATTTTATCGATATATCGGCACACATCCTTTGAACATTTATATACATAGATAGTCAAGGTTCAGTAGTACATAAACACATACACATATTTCAAGTCACTATACAAGCAGTTATACGTGTTCAAGCATTATCCGCACATTAGAAATAAGTATACAAATAATACATAAATTAGACATAGAAGATATTTAATAGTTTTTGCAATGAAATAAGTGATTATACACAATCTACAATAGCAAGATACATTAATGTCAGTTTAAATGCGTGTTAACGCTATACTTGATTTATCGGCGATCCTTAAGATGTTATAGTTGGGCATATAGCAACCAGTGAATTCAAACTGACATGCTATACGCGTATACCTATTACTAATTTAATAGTTTATATAGTGCGACTTTATCTTTTAGCGTTTATACTTGGCCAAATTAAAAAAAAGTATGAATTACCTAAACTTTAAAAATTGTCTACATGTTAATATTAATCATTTTCAGAAAATCTATTTTTAGAACCACACGCGCACAATCGGGTAGATTGTGTATTGATTGTGTAATTGTAGATTGGTGCATTTAAGGACGCGTTAACTTGTCTGGGAGGTTGTTATTTAATTTGAGAATGGATCTTAAACCATCACAAATATTTTATTCGCAAGATTCTATCAATAATTTCTTTGATAAGCGGACATCACACAATAGAACTAGAATTGGAGAAACATTGGATGCCATCTGCGAAGGAAGGTAAGATAAAATATTAATTTACGAGTATTCATTATTATAAGTGTTGATATTGCCATGATGAAATTGAAATTTGAAATGAGGAAGTATATTTTTGTCATGTTATGTTCAATGCTGTTATAACCGTTAAAAAGGCTTTAATTACAGTTATTTCAATTTAATTCTTTCAGAAATTCGGTCCGAAAAATGGTATTAAATGAAAGGGCTTCCATTGATTAGATTCCTCTTAAGAATCAAAAGTATATCGAACATATTTTGAGAACAATCTATTTGAAAAAAATCGGTTTACGCAAAAGAAAAACGAAACGCATTTGGGTCAACCACGCACATGATTACACGTATGACGTACCTATTTAATTACCAGTTTCTCTTGTCATGTCGGAACGATTGACATGTACACTGATTTATCGAACACTCGTCTGTTTTCTCAGCTCTTGCTTTTACGGCTTTTGATGTTAGACACATAAAAAAAGATGACCTATCCTATATTGTGTTTTTTTATAATGAACATTCCCAATTAATTTAATTAGAATATAATATAGGTGTATAATACAAACTAATTCGATAATAATTTTCAATTTTCAGATGTCAAATATCCTCAATTCCAACAATAACGGTGGTAAAACGCAATGGGAAATGGGTTACATCAGACAATCGACGCCTATGGGTCTTTCGTGAGCTGGAACGGCTCGGAAAATGCGACACAATACCGGTGCGCATCTCATCATATATACCTGACGCAAAGCTGACATCGTTTAATGGGGGAACGTCCGTTCGTGTTCGTAGACTTGCAGGAGGGTATTGGCATAACAAACCCACACCACATAAGCCACCCGTTCAATCGACGATGCAAATATCAAACAAAGCCTCTGCGTATCAATCGGGATACAAAGTGAAAGATTTAAGCGAAAGTCCAACTATTGTCTCCTACAAGGCCCCTACAGTATACACGGCACCAACACCGACACCGCTATATAATATTCACATCAACGATACACCGTCGTCAATACCAACACATATGACCACTACACCAAAAACCAAAGTTGCGATTACTGTTGAAACCAGCCCTGAACATACTCCTCGACTTACGATTCGTTCGACTTCAGATAGTTCGCGAACCAACCAAACAAGTAGTGGTCTGCACTCGACCTACAAAGCCCCGGTCCATATTACGCCGATAAGCTATTCCTCATCCAAATATCCGAGCTTTTCAGACATCGGTAAGGCGAATGAGGATAATAGTCGTCGGCATACCCACTCACAACACCGTGATCAGAGCAGCTATTCAAAGAAAGGCAGTCTTTCCGAAGCGCAAGAACGTGATCAGCATAGCAGTTATCCAAAGCAATGCGCTAGTTCAGTATCGCAAGACCGTAATAAGCTGAGTACTTATACAATCCAAGGAAGTCCTTCAAGATCCACGGTCTCAAGATCAGACTATTCAGTTGACCACGCCTCCGTTCGAGCAACAGTACCTAAATCGTACGCATCAGATTCACAATATGACATGCCGACATACCGAGAAGATAACACGCTAAACTATCGCGATTCCAACAAAACTTGCTGTGGCTGTACAATTCTGTAAAATTAGCATGTATTGCCATTTGCAACAAGTTGTCTGGTTATGTTGTCTTAAAGAACACAAATTATACCTTGGTATAGTCAACTTAAAACAATGATTAGTATAACGTACATAAGAGTGTTTACTTTGAAGTATATGCACTTGCTCGTTTTCAGAAACTGATCAAATTATTTCGAATATCAAAATTGTTGAATGCATTAACTATAAATACACATAAACAATTATTTAAAATACACATTGTTACACAACCATGGTATGAGTATGCATGCATATAATTGTTTTCGTTAAATGGGAAGATTTACCATATAACAAGCTATTTTAATATCATCATTATGTAGTTGTAATACCTGCAAAACTTGAAAAAATCATTTAAAATGCATGTTTTAGCGATGCGTACAATAGGAAGTAAGGCTGTGATTATTCGCAAGCAACGTGCCAGATATGGAACTCCTCAATAAATTATCCATTTGGATTTTTCATCGTGTTGTTGATGATGTACAATGGTTAATGCGAACCCCACACATTTAAAAAAATGAAAAACATCGTGGGTCATAAGAATATATTGAAATTCAAATAATATCTACAATTCATATTCAACCGTTGGATATACATTATTCTTATGTTGTTGTCTGTTTCATTGGGAACAAATTGATATTATACATATCATTTTTAAATGTTGTTTACAGTCGAGTTACAACAGGAGAGTCTTTACTTAATTTGCCCTTCAATATGCATATCTTATCTAAATATAATCACACACTTTTTATTAACAAAACACTCCATTTGCAGTGCAAACTGTTTTAACTTAAACATTTAAAGAATTGAACGTTAATACTAAGAAGAAGTTTGTGTTTCAAATATATAAAAACAATTCTTAAAAATACATGATCATATATTGATTTCGGTAAACCGAACCTTATACATAGACTTTGTAAACATGTCCTTAGTTTTTATTTAACGCGTGTTTTCTGAAAATGATTTCCCGAAGAATACCCACGCAAATCAGGTACATGTATTTATTGATTGAACAAAATCCGTCGATTGAAGTAAATGAAGATTCGATCCGTTTAGTGAAACTTAATATGACATTTGTCGTCATATAACAATTTTACTATTGGATTTTACTTCTCACTTTCTCATTATGGTTTATGATGCATAAGACATATGAACTGCACCAAGGCAATGTCGCCCGCCACCGCAAATGCACCCGCTATGGCGCGTTATTATCGTTATTATGATCGACACATTGATCGAAGTGACAGGGCGCTCACGTAACTGGGAGCAAATTAATCATTTTACTAATTTCTTTGATTCTGCCAAATAAAATAGTATTGTGCATATTCCTTCAGGGCAATAATGCGAGGGTTTTACAGAAGAGTTGATAAGAGAAAAGTAGAGAGACGCGTAAGTAGATTAAACATACATTATGTATTTCGTGAAACAAAAGCGTAAAGGGTGGGTATGATATTTAGTCTGGTATAATAAAATATAAATACAATTATTGCATTGGGAAACATGACGGCCTCTTGTTAACAAAAAAAAACATACAACATTATGTCACATTTCGGCGAAGTTGTTTGACGCAACTTTTGACCTTTCTCAATTTTCTATCAAATATTCTGAAATTTTCAAGTGACGCATGATTGCATTCTCATACTGCGTCTACTCATTTAAAAATATGAGAAATAATATAGAGATCTAGGGAACCTAGAACAGCTAGAAATGTGTATCATACTAAATGATGAGAAACATGATATTATTTCGCTTGGGTTACATCAGCAAATGTAGTTTCTGACTGGGAGCTTTGACAATACAAACGGAAATAATGACGACCGTGATTCGGATGATTCCTTTTATCGGCAATTATGACAACTTGCAAGAAGTCATTCGATTGGCCAAACCATTCTATAAATTGAATACCTTCAAAACTGAAATATCATTGCAGACTGAAATTGTATTGGTCAGTTCAAATGTATATGATTAAAGTACGTAAAATGTGCACACTTTAATATGTGTGTGTGATACATTTGAGTTTCGATAATAGTTGTATCAATTGTACAATGTATTTGCATTGACAGTTTTGACGTTATTCCAATTTTAGTTATGCCTTGTGTAAACTGTGATTTTATCATTGATAATGTCTTGTGATCGTATAAAAGGAACAAAACGTTGTGTCTAGTTCTGAATCTATTTCAAATCTCAATGTATCAAAAACAACATACTCACAGATATGACGTTAACGTCACGTGACGTTCCGCGCAATGGCGCGAAAGCGTCGTAACATGTACAAATTCCCAACATACTCGGGCCGCAAAATGTGAATAAACACATAGAAATACAACAATATGCACTTTAAATATCGAAGCATTAAACAAATAACTTTACAAATTCAACATTAATATTAAATCACGGACGAAAATGCATTTTAAACAAAACATTCTAAGCACGATTATTGTCTTTCGCAATAACATTTATCAGTCAATTTATGGCACTGTGTCGTCTCCGACCTCCAATGGATATAGTTTGGTGATTGGGCGATTCGTAATTCCCCCGTCAGTCCGAATGTTTGCGGCTCGTACTCGTCCGTCGTTGCCTTGGATGAGCGCCTCGACCCTTGCCAATTTCCATCGTAACCGTGGACCTTCATCGTGTACCATGACGATGTCGCCGACTTTAATCGTCTGCTCATTACGCCCGGAAATCCGCTGGTGTTCGCGTAAAGCTGTGAGGTATTCTCTTCTCCATCTGCAGCGGAAATCGTCGATGAGTTTTTGCTGCATTCGCGCTCGTTTGGAAATGTTCTCTCTGGTGATGATATTTTGAGGATCCAAATCCACGTCACGACTGTGAGGTAGCACTGTGATTCGGCGACCGGAAATGAGATGA